>JAECUM010004552.1:0-188303 GCA_016617855.1 Megalonaias nervosa
TTTTATCGATCACTGTCTAGTACTTACCATGTTTGACGGTTACTCCCCCGAAAAGCAGAGATATCGATATGTTGCCTGTTAAAACTGTACACTGTTGTATACATTATGTGTACTAGTAGGAAGGAGGAAGTTTTAAACGCGGCCGTCGCGTTAACTAGTGTAAATCATTTAAGACCGGTTCTCATTCTTCACTATTGACTTTGTGGAACAATATGTGTTAACCGAAGAAGCCGTTCTTTTTGATCGGAGTTATTTTAGGAGTTGCCATTATTAAGAATAAGAGTACATGTAAGGTGGCATTGTCCAAAAAATCAACTGCATTACCTTCCTTGCTATCGGCGAACATGGGGGAAAGTTTCAATGGAAATACCGATTCTTTTCCCGTATAATGTCATACCTTGACACCCGAAGCTGAAGAATATGTCGCTTTTTCATCTACTTTTTCTTCTTGTTACTACTTTCGAATTTGTTGGACTAATATTTCTGTAGAAAGAATTGCTCAAAAATGGGTCTGTCTAACAAACTTTGTTGAATTTGCTAGTATTCCACAGTATAAATTTGTTTTCCAAATTTTGTTTTAACGTTTTGCAAATCGTTCGAATTATTGTAAAAATGGATATTTTCGGATAGATTCAGAAGTTTTCTCAATCCCTCTACGCTGTGGCATCCTTCTTTGAGATACTATCGGAAGAGGGAGTTAATAAATGAAATGAACGAGAATAAAGATAAAGAAAATAATTTCCACAGAAAAGTAATATTATTCATTAAAATTAAAAGAATACAATCTGGAAGCACATACATTCATAGTAATAGGGAATTTTGTCGTACCTAATAAACATAACAATTAATATGTCGGACGATAAATTAAAAAAAATGCACTGTGTTAAATTAGGATGGATAGTACAAACGCTTCCTTGCTGAACGTTTCAACTTACTGCAGTTTCTTCTGAACAAGTTATCGTCGAAAATTTGAAAGGACATGTACTTGCTGTTCTTATTCGCTCGATTTAGAAAGTACGCTCTACAAACGCCGAAACTGCGCCGATAGACTTATATGTACCGCGTTGTTGTTATTCTTTGAATTTGGTTTGTTTTAGTTCATTTTAATTTTGTTCCATCCATTATTTGCTTGGTCATATGAGGTGGCATCAAGCTTCCAAATTTCGTAAAGTGTTAGACCCAGTTTGTTGGAAATTCTCCTCGAAGACGTTGCTTTACGAACCAACAAATTTGTATCTCAAAAGGAATATTTTTATTTAGATATTCTACCGAATTGAACACATTTTTCTTAAGTGAAATTGCGTGTCATTTAGATAAATAAGTAATCAGTACTAATAGAAAAATGGCAGTTTTTACTATCCTAATTTCAGAAAATCATGCATTGCAAAAGTTCTGATCTTATATAATGCAAACTTGTGACTGCCAACACCTATTTATATTACTAATCATTTGGTTATGTGACGTCATGAGTTCTGACATTTCACAACTTAACCTTTAAACTCGTATATCTATTATTACCGATGTACTCACGTGACGTTATGACCGCTGACATTTTAAACTTGAACCGTTTAGTTATTTCGTTTCTTATTCTTCTTTTTGCCTTATTCCCATTTTCTATTGTCTCGAATTATCCCACAATTCAACACATCTCTAAACACTAAGAGCTATTTAACACATATAGCAGGGAGACTCTACTTACTGGTCCATCGATACTTAAAGCAATACAAATTCGTGGTTTAAGATACACTCTAGTCTATACTGAAAGAGAAGTCAAACTTAAAACAGTTACAGAGGCAGCTATAGCGATTGCTGGTGGCAATGATTATAGCTATAGTGGAGGGAGACTTAGTGTATTCTATTTAGTCCAGGCCTACTGCAACCGTGATATAAATCTGGTTATATCTGGACTGCCGAGATGCTGATGTGGATATAGTCAATTCGCTTCTGCGGACCAAGTGCGAAAACTTTGGTCTTCTCTTCATCAATCAAAAAGAGATTTTTCTCATTTTGATAGTGGTGTAATTTATGAATACTAGCACAGAGACCACATTCACCTAAATCAGAGAGGTACTGCAGCTTTTCTCAAAAGCATTGAGAGTTACATCAGCATCAGAAAAATGCCAATTCAATTTTACTTTTTCTACTGTGGGGAAAAGCAAAACAGCTCTCTTGTTTGCAGGCATGAAAAAAGAATACAATGTGGTGTTTGTATGGACCTAATAGAAAGATGTGTCTAATTTTAACGATCTGATCGCACGGCAATAAAGAAATTGCCTCAGATTTTGCTATTACTAGTTGTAATTCTGCGTCGTATGTGTTTTGCATAAGAAATCTTTTTTCTGATCTGTTGACTGTGTGTTCCACCTGTAATGACTATCCATGACATTGTCATTCCTGTGCTAATTCACAAACTCGCAATAAACATGGTTTTGTAGATAGGCCAAAAAGATCTTGCAAATTCAATGACTCTTGTAACATACTAGTACAAAACGTTGCTGATGCAGTTATTAAGTTTAGAGACAGTAATAGTGTATGCTCATATATAGATGATATATCACGAGCTAACGATGAGAATTCCTGCATCATGCCAAATGATGATTTACAAATGGACTTGCTTTGTCGGTTACCGATAATAAATTCTTGCTCATATCGAGCTGAGTTTATACTGAGACTTGTAGTTAGCCTGAAACTCATTTCTCTGAAACCTTTGATTCATCACATTTGCAATCAGTTTAAAAACTACAGTAACTGTAAATATTAAAAGTAAATCGTCATAGTCTATACCTACTTATATTTCTCTATGTCTGGCTAAGATAGTTCTTTGAATGAAAAGTCTTATTATTAGACATATCTTACCAAAACATGATGTCAAAGTCATATTAAATCAAAACAGCAAAGTCCATGTATTAGGATTATGTGAAACTTTTCTTGTTATAGATGTACAAAATAAGCATGGCAGAGAACACCATACTGAAGATGGCAGAGGCCAATATGATGCTATGGTGTGTATCATACTTTCCAATCGATGCTCGTAGCAAATTTAAATATGATATTTTACATTAATGATGGAGGAATACATATGCATTCAATAAGTAGTATCATAAAAGGAGGTTATCAGCGCGTTTCCATACCCTTTTTATTTTTCAATCCATACAACATTATTTTCAGTGTTTTAAAACCTTTATCGAGATTAGAAAAACACCCCCGACCCTGAAAAAAGGCGTGTCCCAACACCTATCTTTTTTCCATAGCCGAGCAAGATTATTATCTCTATCTTTCTAAAATACTTTAAACACTTTTGTAAAGAAAAGAAACAGATTGTGGGAATGAAATCGCTGACCCAGTTGATCTATGATGTGGTGTTCCACAGGGGTCTGTTCTTGGACCTGTTCTCTTTATTCTATACATTCAGCCACTCTCAAGTGTCATAGATCATCATCCAGTGTCTCACCAATTGTATGCTGATGACACCCAAATATACAAATCTAGCCATCCAACTGAAGTTGAAGCTATCATCCAAGGCGTAGAGAGGTGCATTTCCGATGTGAAACCATGGATGACATGTAACAAGTTGCAGATGAATGATGATAAAACTGAAGCCATCCTGATTACAACACAAAGACTTTCTCATTCATATTCTTTACCTCAGACAATAAATATCAGCAACACCAACATTAAATTCACACAGTCAGTACGAAACTTCAGTGTTACTCTTGACAGTACTCTCTCACTGCACCAACATGTCATGAACATATGCAAGGCTGCTTATCTTGAGGTGAGACGCATCAGCTCCATTCGCAAGTATCTTTCAGTTGATGCCACTAAAACACTTGTGTGTTCCTTAGTACTTTCAAGACTGGACTATTGTAACTCAATTCTGTCCGATTCGTCTCAATATCTACTCCAGAAACTTCAAAAAGTTCAAAACATAGCTGCTCGGATCATCCTTAGAGTACCACGATCAGAGCACGCCTCTCCCCTGCTCTGTACCCTACACTGGCTATCCATACGATCCAGAATTAACCACAAAATTTGTTCTCTGTGCTACGTTTCACTGAAGGGCTCCAGTCCAACATACCTATCTGACCTCACCCATGTGTAAACACCTGCAAGATGCTTACGCTCCTCTTCTGACACTCGTATTCTCATTATTCCCACCATGAAAATGAAATCATATGGACAACGCTCTTTTGCATACCAGGGCCCAGCAACGTGGAACGAATTGCCCACTGCACTTAGACACAAAGACACAGTGATCTCATTCAAGAGCGCTCTTGAAACTCACCTATTTCAACTGCAAGAACAGACTTAAAGACCTAATAATGTATCCTAATGTATCCTTACCTTAAATATTTACAGCATGTTTTCTGTTTCTACTTTCGTGGTGTTTGTTTTTATTTTTGTAATCATATCATTATATATGTTTTTTAAGTGTTGTCAAATGTTGTAAAGCTCTTAGAGCTTCTAAAGATTAGGCGCAATACAAAGTTCTCATTATTATTATTATTATTATTATTATTATTATTATTATTATTTTACTATACTACTATTAGTTAATCCTTGTTTTATAAATCTATTGCTGTGATAAATAATGACCTAACGCCAACGTGTTTATTCCATCAGCACAATAACGTTTGTCATCAAAATTAGTTAATCCTTGTTTTTCAACTTTATCAGTTTTTATATAATTTTTATAAGATCGTATTGTAGTCATTTCAGCACTATGTTTTTATTATCAAATAACACATCAATATAATCATCGTGGGTAATATTATTTTTTACAACAGATTTTTTTTACACCTTTTAATTTTTTTGTTTCTTTACCAGCAGCTGTTCTCAGTGAATACATCTTATTTCGTAGTCCAACAAACTCCCGAACAATACTAAAACCAAATTCATCTTTCATCAATCGCATTACCTTTTTTATTGGTAGGATCATGAAAAGGATTATCTCGAGGAACATTAGATAAATCAAATAATTCCTTATGATCAGAAATATCTTTATAAATATCATCGGTAAATGTTTCATAAACGAGTGAATCAGTATCAGTAAATAGCAGATTTGATTGCGGCCAAACTTTCTTAACAAAGTCGTACTTGAAATCATACATCAACCATTTCGATATCTCAAGCACTGATGCCCCAACAAATATTGGTTTATCAAGCACTAAATTTGTTTTATGTTTTTTAACCATAGCAGGATTTTCATTGATATGAATCATTCCAGCAAACTTTTCTGATGCAACTAGCTTACGACAACGCTTTTGACTATTTACAAGTTCGATATCAACCCTGTTACGGATGTTTTCCATAGTCTTACCAAATACAGAGTTGTTCATAAGTTTAAAGAAATCTTTTTCAAAATCATTATTGGCTAAAGTTCTCATGTCGTTATTAAATTTTATATAATCTGCCATCAAAGGTGATTGTTTTACTCGCAACGCTCGATGAATCTTCTTAAGAACTAATCCGTGATCAAGTGCTTGTTTGAGATTCCTGTAATGGCAAACATAATTACATTTATCAAGCGAATTTGGCACTAACTTTTCAACCGAACAAGACTTTCCACGGCGATGTAATAATTGTTCTGGTGATAATAGCGAATCAGATATAATCATTCTTTTTTTGCTGGCATTTCAAAGAAATATGCGCATGCCAACAACAAGTACATGTCGGATTTTGATCCCAGTGATCCCTCCTCGTATATAATCTATCTCGACAAAATGAGTTGTATAATTGGGCTATGTCTCAGAGTATGCCGTACTATTGTGATCGTTGGGTAACTGTAAAAGAATTCCTTGATGATACAGTTGATTTGTCAAGAGATTTATCGGATGCTGATCATACATATTTCGTTGAGGTTGATGTTATTTATCCACAACAACTTCATGACTTACATAATGATTATCCGTTTCTGCCAGAAAAAAAAATGATTATATCTGATTTGCTATTATCACCAGAACAATTATTACATCGCCGTGGAAAGTCTTGTTCGGTTGAAAAGTTAGTGGCAAACTTGCTTTATAAATATAATTATGTTTATTCGCTTAGAACAGCTGCTGGTAAAGAAACAAAAAAATTAAAAGGTGTAAAAAAATCTGTTGTAAAAAAATAATATTACTCACGATGATTATATTGATGTGTTATTTGATAATAAAAAAACATAGTGCTGAAATGACTACGATCTTATAAAAATTATATAAAAACTGATAAAGTTGAAAAATATAATAAATTAATAATAATATTAATTTATTTAGATTACTGTTACATAACAATTCAGTTTCTTTACTCAAGAATTCTTAGTTTTCCGTTGTTGGAATACAGATGCATTCAGTAGTTAATCATACCTCATGACATCGTTGTGGTTTATATTCCTTATTCAGTTTTTCAAGCATCACATCACATAAATGACCTTCAGGACCATTTTTTAACAGAATTATTCAAGACAGATTAGCAATGGAGTTGCAGTGACCTTTATGTATTAGAATCCAAGAAAACCCTTTTATTTGTTTAGACTCTTCAAAAACTCAGCCTACTCTGCCAAAATTGTAATTGGTATGGTGAAAGATTCTATAGTTATTTCGCCTTGATCAGATCTATACTTGATCGACAGCGCATCTATAGAACGGCTTAAGTCTCTGTTTACAAAATACATGCTAATAAATTTGTGTTCTTGGAAAGAAAAACAATTATATTTAGTATGGATATTTTCATGTAAGTCAGTGTTGGAGTCTGGTACCATAATGTAGATGGTAAGTTTGGTATTTTTTTTTTAAATTATCATATAAAGGGAAGAAATTAACATGAGTAGACTTTGAATACTTATTAAGTTTAGGAACTTGGCTGTCATAAATACCATGAAATCATCTAATGAGACAGAAACTGCAAACTTTTTAAAAGTTTTTCCAATTATAATACTTGAGGTAATAAAAATAATGTATATCCAACACAATGTGCATAGGTTGTAAATGATGGTTTCCATTTTCCAAAGCACTAGACGGAAATACCTCACAACAATTCATTCTACAGTCATGTCAATTAAATGGAAAATTTTTATTTTATGAAAAATATGAAGACAATTGGAACATTGTATTAATACAGTAGATGGAAAATAGTGTTTTAGCTCGAGTTTCTGGTGTTTATATTTGCTATAAAAATATAATTAGTATTTAAAATTAAAAATTACGGCCTTGATGATCTAGTAATGTGTGCGGTTATCAGATATATCATTAAGTTATAATATAAATGTAGATAAGCTGTTTCTTAAAATTTGTAACTTTGTCAACTAATCAGAGATATTTTTTAAAGTTTGAAATCTTTTAATAATTATGATTAACAGTAATAAAGCTTGAAAAGGTTAAAAAATAATAGTGACTTGTATCTCTGCGCATCTTTCAACACGATGGGGATTATGATTTCCTGCCTCTCGGTTTCTCTGTTCCTCTATTAGTAATGAGGTATATCTCCTACACCATTACACAGACATGAAACATTGGGAGATGATTGTACACGGTTGCTATAATTTTTTAATATGACTCTTGGGATGGGAACAGTGTATCGGGTTAGTTCCTTTTTTTTCTCAAACCAATTTAAATATTTTAAATATTTGTCGGTGGAAATCTAAACGTTGGGTTGTGTCATCCTTAAGGCCACGATCATAGCATGTGCAAGGGGCATTTGGGTTACACTCAGGGATAGTCTCTGGAGGTATGCTGCCCCTGGATCACAAGTTGCAAAACTGTTGAGATCCCCACTTAATAACCATATAGAGGTTGAAGGATTGAAGACGAAGCCAGACATTCTGGTACATTCAATACAGGCGACCGGTCATGCCCTTTAGGTTGTGGATTTGCTTCATCATAACTTGGAAACAGTTGAAATCCATACCTTCTGTCCTTATATTAGTTGACTGACATGAACAAACTTTACTTCCAGTACAGATCCTGAGGAAGTAAACTCGCTCCTGGGTCATCATTTGGAAACTGTTCCCATCCCAAGATCATATTAGAAAGTTAATAGCAACGGCGTACAATCATCTCCCAAAGTTTCAAGTCTCTGTCCGTAATGTTGTAGAAGATATATTACATTGTTAGCGGAGGAACAGAGAGACAGGCTAACAGGAAACACAATCCCCACCGTGTCGAAAGATGCGCGAAGATAAAAGTCATTACTATTTTTTTCAAACCTTTATAAGCTTTATGACTGTAAATTACGATTATTAATATATTATAAATTATAATTATTAATAGATTACAAACTCAATTACAACGTTTTAAAATCTTTTGGTTGACAAACTACACCTTTTAAGAAACAGCTTTTCATGAAGAAAAAAAAACAACAAAATAAATTTACTTACATTTATCTTTTAACACAATGATAGATCTGTTAACTGCTAACATTACTGTATCAGCAAGGCCTTGAATTTATTTTTAATTCTAATTATATTTATATCTTCATAGCAAATATATACAACAGAAACTCTAGTTAAAACATTATTTTCCATCTACCTTTGACCTTCAAACGATAGCCATGAAAGTGGAAAATTATATGCCCTTGTCTTTTATACGTATAATATTTTACCAGTTTTCATGCCATGCGTCTATCAGAATCAAAGTTGTAAACAATTCACTAAATGTAACCTATGACCAGTAGCATTCAAGAAAAAATGACAACACACTCTCTAGTTCTGATATATAAACTTATCAAACATAATCCATCCAATAGGTTAGTTTCAGGAACACTTGCAAGCAGAATAATTTTGGAAGACTTTGATCGCAGTTACATAAGTATCAACCACACGTATTCCACATTTTCTTCAAGCAGAATGTCGGCAGTGTCACCTGAATGGATTTCACACTTTATGACTGCTTATTTGCAATATCAAAGTCAGTGTAATCCAAAGTCTTATACACGGTGGGATCTTGACAGTTTCCAAGTTATGAGATAAAGGTCCCCTACTTCGAAGACATACCCCAGGATATTCTTGGATGTACAAGTTATCTCTTCCCTCGTGC
Organism: Megalonaias nervosa; assembly: GCA_016617855.1. NCBI lineage: Eukaryota > Metazoa > Mollusca > Bivalvia > Unionida > Unionidae > Megalonaias > Megalonaias nervosa. The sequence goes on from JAECUM010004552.1 coordinate 9,015, forward strand.
CCATTTACTGCACATATAGTTAAAGGGAATATCTTAACAATTTCCATCTTATGAGCCAGGGTTAAGCTCCCAACCACAGATGCACAACCCAGGGTCGGTGCTGGATATATATATATATATATATATATATATATATATAGAGTTATATATATATATATATATATATATATATATATATATATATGTTGGTTAAGGTTGTTGCTATATATATATATGAGTCTGACGAGTCAATAAAGCAAAATCTTATAAGCTTATGATTAGAATCCTTTCCTCAACTCAGCCGGTTTCCTCTGCATATTATGAAGACGATTCTGATGAGAATAATTTTGAGGACAGTCAAGACAGCTTATAAGCTGGTCTACAATTTTTTTAGAAGTCGTCTGCTTCAGAGATAAAATGTGTTATTTATTATGGATTTTGATGTGGTGAATTCATATATGACAATTAAAACAATTGATTGGCTACCGACATTTAAGTTTTTAGATTTTACGTCTGTGTATATTGTGTAGATATTAGAGTTTTAATCATAAATTGTAATAACATCTAAGTCTTTTCATGTGTTTACGATTGCTTTACATGATAATATTTCACCTGTCATGTTTTTGTAACACTTTAAGAAACAGCAAAACGATCATATAATTAAAATTTATTATGAAACAAATGGCAAAAAAAACTATTATGCATATATAAGTACATAGTTTAGTCCTTATTCAGTGTCTACTCGGCGTTTCTTGGCTTGTGACATGTATTCATTAAATGGAGCATCTTTTGTCACTGTCCAGCAATAGTCTGCAAGGGGCTCCATTTGCCCTGATAGCGTTTCTCCATTGTTGCAATGTCCTGGTGAAATCGCTCGCCGTGCTCGCAGCTTACTGCGCCGCAGTTCGGTGGAAAAAATCTAGATGAGCGTGCAATGAATGTATCTTTAATGACATGTTGCAAACAAGTCTTATGTATGTTTTGAGGTTTTCCACCAACTCCCTGTAGTTGTCTGCCTTGTTGTTTCCGAGAAAATGTGTTGCCACTAACTGGAAGGCTTTCTATGCCGTTGTTTCCTTGCCACGCAGTGCATGGTCAAATGCATCATCTAGAAGAAGTTCACGAATCTGAGGACCAACAATGAGTCCTTCCTATATCTTAGCTTCACTTAACCTTGGAAATTTTCCACGGAGGTACTTGAAAGCTGCTTGTGTTTTGTCCATGGCCTTGACACAATTCTTCATCAGACCCAGCTTGATGTGAAAGTGTGGTAACAAAATCTTCCTTGATTCAACAGGTGGTGGATGCTGACACTTTTCCTCCCAGGTTCCAATGACTGTCGGAGTGGCCAATCTCTTTTGATGTAGTGGGAATCTCTCGCACGACTATCCCATTAGCAGAGAAAACAGCAGTAATTTGTGTATCCAGTCTGCAGACCAAACAAGAGGGCAAGAACCTTCAAATCGCAACAAAGCTGCCACTGATGTTGGTCACAGTTTATGCGCCCCAAAAGCTGCTGAATGTTTTCATGGGCTGCCTTCGTATGGACTGCATGACCTACTGGAATTGATGACAAAACATTGCCAATATGCAGCAAACAGATTTAAGACTCGTCATCGATAGATCAATGAACAGTCTCCACTCATCTGGATCATGAACGATGTTCAGGGCTGCTATCACACCATCGATGTTATTGCAGGCTACCAGATCACCTTCCATGAAGAAGAATGGGACATGATCCTTTTGACGGTCACGTAACATGGAAACTCTAACATCACCTGGCAGGAGATTCCACTGTTGTAGTCTGGAGTTCAACAGCTCTGCCTTACTTTTGGATAGTTCCAAATCCCTGACAAGGTCATTCAGTTCACCTTGTGTTGTTAGGTGTGGTTCAGAGGAGGAGGGTGGAAGAAAATATGGGTCATGTGATATTGATGGTTCGGGACTAGAAGTTTCATCCTCTTCCTCTTCCTCGTCTGACTAAAATGAGAATGATTCTGATGCATCAGGATCGGCAGTCCTTCTCCATGAGGTACTGGACTTATATCTGATGGAATGTTTGGATAATGCACAGTCCACTTTTTCTTCTTTGACACACCTTTCCCAACCGGAGGCACCATGCAGAAGTAACAACTGCTGTTATGATCTGTTGGCACTCTCCAACTCATTGGCACTGCAAAAGGCATAGATTTTCTTTTCCTGTTCAACCACTGCCGACGATTAGTTGCACAAGTGTTGCAGCATATGTGTGAGACCCACTCTTGTCCTGATCTCCAATTTTGCAGCCAAAATAAAGGTGATAGGCTTTCTTTACCACAGTGGTTATACTGCACTTTTGTGATGCAAAAGTCACTTCACTACAAACAAAGCAGACGTTATATGTATTGTTCACACACGTACGAGGCATCTCTGCACGCGTTGGCTAAACAGAAATGTGTTCCTTTGCAAAATCAAACACTGAAAAATAAGAGAGCTCGACACTGTATGATTTCAAGAGCTGATATAGGGCAAATTTTTCAACAGAGTAATGTAAGCTTAGTTATGATTGCATCATCCATGTCTTCTAGGAATAATATGATGCAATTCATATCATGTATGACGCAATACCAATTTCAGATTGCATCATTCATTGTTTTTCCCAAAAAGCAAGTACTGTCCAAACCCAGTCATATATTTATTCATAGATCCATTCAAAGATGTATTTTAGCCATTTCTGGTTTCAATTGAGATCCCGTCCCTTTATAACTCACTTCTCCTCGGCCATTCCCAAGTCAAGGGTCGAATATACTGATTCAGTATCATACCTTTAAACTAGAGCCAGTCAACAATTTTAAGCATCATTTTCGTTCTCAGTGACCCAGAATTAGTAAAGTTTGGCTACATTTATTTCGGAAGCATTTTGGCTGTAGACCATTGTTACCTTTATTTGAATTTGAATCTTCAAACTGCTGTGTATGTGAAGCATCATCCACAGGCACTTAGGGGCTGTGTTAATCTAGTAATTGATAAATAGGCACACTGTGACATTGCCAACACTGGGGCACTCAATTCATTTTCTTGCGAAACATCAATCGTGAGTCGACTTAGCTCATTTCTTTGCTTGCACTGCATGTAAAGTTCAGACAAAGTTAAATGATATTTTTAAAATTTGTACAGTTGTTTATTCATAGATTTTTCATTAACTGACATTAGATTGTTCCATTAATCACTGGATCGTTTCGTTTTTGTGGACATCTTCAGCGAATGTAAGCGTGGGGGTTCCTTCTTGTTGGTACGTTAAAATGTATGTTATAATACGTGCGTACTACCATACGTAAGTTTGGCAAATACTGTGATAATATAGAGTTGTTCCTCCATGGTACGTTAATCTGAGTCATCCACCATATGCAGTTTTATTATATTCGTTAGTGTGGAATATAGACACTTACCGGCGAAATAATTTTCATATTTTTGATTCCTATATTTTCACATGTGAAAAAATATATTCTTATATTTTCACATATGAAAATATAAAAATTTTCACATATGAAAATATAAAATCTCCTATCATGCATTGTGACGCTTGATCATGTGTGCCTGCAACAATTTTACCTGCAACAACCAAAAAATCGAGCACTTTGTTGGCTAGAGCAAATTAGTAGAAATTGCCTTACATTTTAGGCGTGGAAAGTAATCATGAATTTTAAAAAAATGACCAGACGCCATTCGCATCTCTCTGAAGTAATTTCCCCTTACTTCCTTGACAACAACGACAAATGCTAAGATGCATTGTTGAATAGAACTTACATTGTTTTCAGATAGGGTCAAATAGTATACTAAATAGCAAAAATGTAATTTACTATGACAGATTAGGTGAATCCAATCCTACTGCTTTGTTAAATCACATATATTTATATGATAACGCTATGAAAGTAAGGTATATTTACGAAAAGGGGTTGGGGTGAGAGTGTTATGCCACTGAATAAAAGTTTAATCTTATAAATGTCGATTCTGGAGCAACTCTGGTGCATAATAAAAAGAAAATTTTCTTTTCCTTTATTATATTTCATCTTGTGGTACCAAAAAAACTATATATTTTAACTCATGGCTTCGGGCTTTGCCACTCATTAAACTATGGTGTTTTTGTTATCACTATACGGTATTAACGTCGCAACAGAAAATATCCTCTAATTACATTTACGGGCATCGACTGACATATATTTTTTATAGGAATAGATAGAGGGAAAGCCACTGAAACTAAACAGTTTATAACCATGCAGCAGAAACAAAACGGTTTTATTGTGTACCGATAACAACATTAAGTACCAAGATAATACAACGTTCCAAGCTACTGGCTGTCCTCACCATGGAATGATGGAATACACAAGACAGTGATTGTTCTTGAATCTGTTGATTTGCTTTTGATGCTTCTTTTAAATAAATGAGCTGGTGATAATTGCAGATTAATTTAGCGGAATGTTATTTAAATATAATATTTTACGGATATTGTATTCCTTTTGGTGCATGCAAGAACAGAAGCTTAACTATTTATGGCTGAATGTTATATAAATTTGTATCCGAAGATGAATGCAATATCACGTATTCATTTTATGAGACCTAACTGCGTATAACGATTATTTTTTTGTCAATCTTTACGAATTCACAGAATGCCATTTTCAAACAAACTGTTATGATTCAAAACAAATAAAGCTCAAATGTGAAAAGATACCAAGTTTTGTCATATTTGTTTACATTGCCTTTTATTAATTCACTCCTTTTGAATTTACAGGTCGTGATTTTCAAATAGGCGTGAAACGGTTTTAAGATGAAGTAAATATAAGATTAGGTATCAATTCATCCTGTTTTCTGGTTGTTATGCTTGATTACTTAAAGCCTCTCTCTCTCTCTCTCTCTCTCTCTCTCTCTCTCTCTCTCTCCGTGTCAGTGTGTATTCACTGGAATCAGTTTTTACATGGGTGATGTGAGGATTATGATTATTTTCTTTTCGTTATTGATATGTATCTTATGGTATATTATAGCTTGAGTGTTCATATCGCCTCTTTCATCCCTTCTAGCTGCACTTAATGTCGCTGACATCGCCGAGCTGAAAACACAGGCACACTGTATCGAAAAAAATGGAGAAGGAGGTGGAGCTTAGTTGCACTCCAAGTTCCAAAACCTGGAAGTTAGAAGTCAGTTTTTATGTTTTTCCTATTTGCTTTTTAACTTACTCAAACAGATAATGTTGCTAAGGTTGGGGAGACATGAGCTCGTCACTTTACAATAATTGTTAGCTCACTTTAATTAACAATACATCTTAGGTAAATAAAATTTTATACCCGTCTACTTGACCTAGGTCGCATTTACCACTTTCTTGAATTACTCTGTCAACGTAATGGGAGATTTCCTTTCTGGAAGATTCTAAGGTCGGAATCAAGACTGTGTCGTTAACTCAAACCGAAGAAAACATTTTGAAAATTAATAATGATCTGAATATTGAAACCACACTCAATGACAATGACAAATACTTTAATACAATCAGGTTACAATATGTAACATATGAGGAAACGTTTTAGTATCTCACTTTGCATGCGCGTACATCAGCCATGGACGATAACATTTTATTTCTTTTTTTAATTTAATTCAATATTTTATTGCAGTTTAACTCAGATTGACAACATTATTACATTATTGCATTACTACATAATTATAGTCATTACTTCAATGGAATAAGATCGTGTTGAAACTTAAACACATAGATATTTATATATCTGGAAAGACAGGATATATATTACTATATATGGAACACAGATTGACCTGTATTAAACTCATTACTTTACAATGATGAACAGATGGTACTTTTCTCTTCCTTGAAAAAGGATAGAACAAAGAACACATCGAGTAAAGATGATTTGAAATTAAGGGAATTTTGACAAATTAATATCAATAATTTTAGATAGATTTCTTAAAACGCCAAGTTTCTCAGAACACAATAATTTTTTCAACTTTGGTACATTTGATCTCTTTTAGAAGTATTTGGGTATTGGTTGCTTTCTTTGTTGTCTGAAATAGCTACATTAAAGGGGATAAGGAAACTCATCACCCACACAGTTTTGCATGCTAAGCGTACATAATTAAACTCATCACCCACACAGTGTTGCATGCGAAGCGTACGTAATGAAACTCGTCACCCACACATATTTGTATGCAAAGCGTACACAATCTTTCATATCTAGGTAAATTTTCCCCATCTTTCCTTTACTATAGGTAAACAGTGATTACATGTTCGAAATTTTATTATATTTGCCTTCAATTTTTATAGGTCTTTTTAACCAATAATGTTCTACTTATAAATCCATTTAAAAGTTTTTATATGTATCAACTTTTTCTCGAGTAATGGATGATTCCCATTTTTGTATAAACTGATCATGAAGACTTTCCTTAAATATTGTATCTAGCCAGCATTTGTTGGGAATGTTTTAGTTAACCCAAATAAATTGAAACCCACTTTCCGATAGGATGTTTTGAATGCTCTCAACCCATCTGCTTCTGCCTAGACTCAGATTATTATCATATACATGATATAAGATGTTTCGTTTGTTTACCATTAATGAGATTTACCCAATAGCCAACCATTCTTGTTTTTATTTGCAAGTGTAGAGGGGTTCTACCAAGATCGTCGTAAAGCAAATATGACGGCGGCGTATTTGTTTTAAACTTTTAACTCTTATTTTAGAAAATCTAAATGAACCCGTTCCATAATATCTAATTTTGCATAATTCCAGATCTCAGTTACGTATGTGTGAATTGGAACTGTTGTCATCTCAAGCAATGTAAGCTGTCAGTCAACAGGCAAGTTCAGATTTAATACTCTTTTTTTTATTAAGGGACATTATCACCGTGACTATTTTCCCATTTATACCAGTGTTAATCAGTTTTCTCCATAAGCCTCTCCATACCTTATCGAAAGCCTAATAAGAATAAAAAAAAAACAACAAAACAAAGAAACAAACAAAAAAAAAAAAACGATGTTGATGTCTTCTGTTTAAAAGATCTACAAGGATTAAAAGACAAAAATATTATCAATTATGGAGTATCCTTTACAAAAACCTGCCTGGACCTCACATAGTAAATTGTTTTATTCTAGAAAAAGCGAAATTCTACAGCGGTAAATACCTTACCAAGACAACTTAATAGAGTAATTGGCCTGTAATTGGTAGGATCTGATTGACCTCCCTTATTTTTATATGTCTGTATAATCAACCGTTTAGTCCATTTTTCCGGAACAACACCTGTATTTAAAATCACGTTAAAAAGAAAACTTACAAAAATTGGAAGACAAACGTCTCCTGTACATTTTACTATTCATTGATCAGAGCTCCACATTAGGATTTTGACACATGTTGACTCAGGTAAGTACGGTACCGCGAAAGTTACTAGATCATGAATGTCCGAGAGCATTGGGCAGAAATCATGAAAAAAAAATTGTTTGATGGAATTAAAAATCCTTCTAAACCATAAACACATAAAAACTTTTTATATCTTTCGGCACTAGGGGGTCCTCTATATGATGGAGACTGAGAGGGACCACACCAATACAAAAAAAATAATAAATAAAACCTTTCTACAGTGGTAACTAAATAGTCCATTACTCTTACACGTTTACTTGTACATTTGCATATTACTCTGTCATATCCGATTTTTGTGTTAGCTATATCCATATTGCAGTTTCTACAAAGTTGTAACATGCGATTTCCATAGTTATTTGGCCTCTTTATATCACAGGTATGTCTTTCCATTGGGATACCATTATAGCTGAGACATAGTACATCGTTAAGCTAATCAGAAGGGATTTGATCAAGATGATCATTGTTGTTGGTTGATAATGTAATACAATTATCTATATCTGAAGTACGGCTGTTCAAATCGCCTAACAAGAACACATGCCGAGTTTCATGGAGTCTGATCAGTAACTCATCCCCAGTTTCATCAAAAGCATCTATTGAAAAGTATTCGGAACCCTCGGGAGGTATATAAACAACTCCAAATATGAAATCATCTTTTGTTTGGAGCAATTCTTTTAAACTTTAAGCCAAAAAATATATTCAGAACTGTTCCATTGCAGTTTTATGTATTTACTAATTGATTTTATCACATGCAGAGCTATGCCGCCAGAGGTATGTTTGGTATTGTGTCTAATGTTTAATTCTTTAATCTCATGATTTTCAAAAGAAATTACAATCACAGAGAAATATTAGCTAATGAATTATGTTGTTTACACAATCAATGTCACTGATCAGTTAAACCATCAACTTGAATAGGAACAATGGTCAAGTACAAAAAAACAGATATGCATAACATATAATTATTAAATAACAACAAACAATACAAATTAAATTTACATAACAGATATATGATACAAAAATATTATTCTGGATACTGAAAGAGAGCATTCAACTGGGTAGATTGAGAAACACATTGTGACGCTTAACAGTAAGGTTAAAGAAAAATAATATAACGTGGAAGAAATTGAAAAGGAAATATGGAGAAAAGAAATCGGTCAGAAGAGGAAGTACAAATTGAAAGAAACAAGTAGAATAGCAATAATATTTGGCATACAATATAACAAATTTATATGACATATTATTGTGGATGTTAATACTTGATCACTCCTCAACAAATTACGGTTTCCATTCTTTCCTTTGATGTAATCCTTCTTTTTCTGTATAGAAGTGGCATATTTTTAAATATTATAATGATATCGAATAAAGTCAACTAACTTCTTATGTAACGTCTCTGTCATATATTTGCCTAAATCTCCAGATCCTTTACATTTTTCACATATTGTTTTCTTTTTCAAAACTACTGGCAACTTTTACATTTGTCAGAAAGTGAGAGACGACAAATCCATGTAATTTTCAAGGCCATGATAAATTTACAAAAGTCAATCATCTTTAGTACATCGCAAAGAACATCTTTTACTAAAGATCCCCTTTTGAGTTCCAACTTAATATTTCGACTTTTTCTATAATATGAATTGTGGATTTGGATCGGATATATATATATATATATATATATAATATATGTATAGTATGTACGCTGTATCAATGATATACCACGAGATGTATAAATTTTTCATTAAAAGGAAACGAAGCTTGCTGAGTTTCCTTTTAATGAAAAATTTATACAACGAGTGGTATATCATTGATACAGCGTACATACTGTACATATATTTTATTTATATCACATACAAATACATATATTTGCCCTTTGAACGGAGTTCAGATTTACTACAGGCAGCCGTGTATTGACCTAGTGAATGAACTCCTCATATCCCCGATTGTGTCCGCTACAAAATGTAGTTCTCTGCCGTAGTGGCTATTTACAATCACCTCTGCATATTGATAAGTTGATTGTTTTCTTTTCTTGGTTTCTATTTTTCTCCACATTGATTAAATCAATATAATACACACTTATGATTTAAACATGAAAGATGGTTTTAATAATAAAAGTAGTGCAGTAGCAACACTTGGATAGCTACACCATTCAAATGAACGCAATGCCATTCACCTTCAGGCGCATGGAAATTAATGTGGAATAAAAACTAAGCCAACTGACGAACCAACAAGAGGTAATTAAAATATTTTAATATATTTACAGTTAATCTAAGTCATTATTCTGCTTTAGCAACAGTACAACCGACCCACAAACTCTCTCTCTCTCTCTCTCTCTCTCTCTCTCTCTCTCTCTCTCTCTCTCTCTCTCTCTCTCTCTCTCGTCGGTTTGACTTTAAAACTCTGTCTCTGTCTGTCTGTCTGTCTGTCATCCTTTGGTCGGTTTGACTTAACTTTTACCATCATTCATAAGTCCAGAGATATTGTCGGAAAATCCTCTACGTTCGCCATTTCATAGATTTTAGCCCGTATCCTGCTACGATGGTCGAGAGAGAGAGAGAGAGAGAGAGAGAGAGAGAGAGAGAGAGAGAGAGAGAGAGCTTTGGACATTTTCATATTTAAATAATAATAATCGATTTTTTAGAACATTATGGTATGTTTAAGAAAAAACAAAAAAAACAAAAAACATAACATTAAATATATCACAGTATGTGTACCACGTAACCGAGGAATTTACTGGTTTGCAACATTGTATCATTGATAAACACTGTTGATAAATCCCAAGAAAAGTGCACACGTGTCGTTACGACGAACCATATTCTTGTAAATTACTTGGTGTAATTTCTATTTCAAGGTTTTAATCCAGCCCAAATTCCTTTTCTCTCTCATTCCACATTTCTGCGCAGTTTGTCCGTTATGCTTGAGAGGGGAGGGGAGAACAGAAAGCACAAAGGATTGTGATGAAAATGTGTACCATATTAAATTAATTTAGAAAACGGGGATTATTAATACTTTTCATCGTTATTTTTCATACGTCATTAGTGACTAATTTGTGAAAATCGATCATTGATCTAGAATCAACTGCAGACGCTCGCGAGAATGTTTATATATGCGTATTATTGCGCCATGGGCGGATCACAATTTGATATACCAATAGTATTGGTATATCAAATTGCTTTATACCAACATTTAAATGCATGTTATTTTTAATGTATGTGGTATATATATATATATATATATATATATATATATATTGTTATATATATATATATATATATATATATATATATATATAATTTTGTGTTTTTCACTGATTGGCACTTTTAGAATGCAGTTTTATTGTATGTGTTACAATAAAGTGTTGATATTTAAGGTTCGATGCCGTTGGTGATGATCATCTGCAGCAAATGACCGTCGGCTGGAGCTTATCTTGACCATCACTGGTGGTGTGGTGTCCTGGTTAAAATTTTCGTGTAATTGTTTCTACCGAAATCTGATTAGACGATGGATTATGCCATGAAGATATAAGTATTATAAATGTCCATGCCCCATTGAAAATGAGCATAAACATATATGGAGTGGGGGGTTGGGTTGCTATCTATGTCTGTTGGAACATTGCTGTTAAAAGTCCCTGCTTCTAAATCAGCCCATTCTAGTCCGTGGGGATGAAAATACTGGTCATTATTTATTCATTACATTTTTGTTTCATCCGAATTGGAGATTTTATACAAAATACAGCAAGCAAAACAACTACAATATTACAATGCGCGCGCGTGTGTGTGTGTGTGTGTGTGTGTGTCTGTGTCTGTGTGTGTGTGTGTGTGTGTGTGTGTGTGTGTGATTTGGATTTCTAACGTAATTTTAACAATTTTTAATTCATATCACTACAATATCTGCAGTGTGGCAGTTTATAGTGATGTCTAGCACTGAGGCATCATGCCGCAGACATGTAGCATGATGTCCCATCCACTCATATTATCATGACACCAGGAAGACCAGTCCTAGCACTAACCTCTTAACGCTGAGCGCCAAGCAAGGCAGCTGCTGGTACCATTTTTATGTCTTTGATATGACTCGGACGGGGTTCAAACCCACGACCTCCCACATCCGCGGTAGATGCTGCAACCACTTGGACACTGGAGCTTTCCTGTACATTTATTATATGTGTTCAAATATATATCATATTATATATAATATGCATGAATACACACGAACAAAAGACGAGAACTGTACAAAGTGTACATATTCCATTGCAAGGCCTGTACAGTTCCTTCATTATCCGACATGAGAAAAATCATCTGACCATCTCTGTCACCATTGAGGGGCCGTGCTAGGTACATTCCATAAGAATGTATATTTAATTATGTGTACAAATTTGGTTAATGGAGAACATTCACTAAATGAAAATAAATGATGCTAACTAGATATTGAATTAAAAGGCACGGTAATATAATAGTCAATACAAGTATCACAGTCAAGTTTTATATATGAACGTTCTGGCGTTGCGGCAATGATATTTGTTGTATCGATGGACGCAAATTTGACATCTCTATCTCTTCTGCTTTCGATCTGTGTATACAAATAATTTCCTAGTAATTTAAATAAAAAGTTCCTCGTCACTTTTGGTTAGTTTATACTGTATAGACACTCGATATTTATCTAAAAACATGTCAAAAATTGTCCCTTAATGATAATATGCCATGGAGAGACCTTTATAATGACAATCACAGCGTAGATATATCTGGCATTAGCTTTTGGATTCTAATGTCCTGAGCGTGAAATAGCGCGGTTCTTTTGTATCTGTCTACAAAACAAAAATTTTAAAAATAAGAAGAATCTGAATGAACTATTCGTAGTCACAGCTGATTTTTCTTATAGGTCAACAGAATGGTTAACTAATTATTTCGATGACAGCCACTGAGATAATACACTATTAATGTAAGTTTCTATGATATTGAAGGAATACGCTAGTAATATTAGTATGCATGGCACTGTGGACATACAACAGCAATGTTAGCTTTTATGGCACTGAGGGTATACACTAGTACTGTTAATTTTCATGGAATTGAAAAGGGTGTATTTACTTTATGTTTGAAAGATATCTGCGATTAAACGTATGTATGTTTAACGGTTATTTTCTTTGAATAAAACTAATCTTCAGTGAAATAATTAAGATATTTCGTGCATTTGGGAGATCTCAAAGTTTGGAGAGAAAAATAAGTTTTCTCGTATCTATTTTCGCAGGGCATGTATATAATCCTATTACAGAGCCTCACATATCTGATCTTATATTTTGAGGTAAACCTTTTAAGTTATTTAACGTGTTTTCCTTTTTGCGACCATAATTTAAAATTCGGACAACTCATTCACATCTTGTTTTGACAAGTTGTTCCAGATCCCACATCCTTAGTACAGACAGTGGTATAACTACCTTGTACCAATTTGGGTTTGTAATTGAATTTAGACCCAAAGGTTTCGTACCTATCACTGATAAAGTATGAAATCTATTCTTCGCTCTCTTTTTTTGTTTACAAAACTCACTCGTGCGATCTGCTGATTTAAGTGACACGTTCTGCAATATTCCCAAAATGCTTTCGCACATTTTTGCTTTGAACAACCTGATCACCAAACTGTAAATTTAATACGGTATTATTGACTGCATAAGATGTTTGTTTGTTTTAGGGTTAGTTTTTTTTTTTATACAGATAACAGCAATGCAGGGTTTGGTTACATTTATTTCCTGCATCTGTTGTTCTGAATATTCCCTTACATCATTTATTAATTTTATAAGCTTTTAGCAAGGCAACGAGACATATGATGAAATCTACAGTACAGTATAATTTTCATATCTTGATCCTAATTTGAAACTATACAATTTATATATGAACTTATCAATAAATTGAAGTGGAAATATGAGGAAAGAATCACTCTGCCGTACTCCTTTATAATATTAAACCGATTTGACATTTTATATTTTATCGTTACGGTATTTTGTGTGTCAGTAAATGCGTGCCGGACTGTATGCAAAATTTTGCCTATTCCCTCTGACTATTACTCCATACAAGGTCAAACGCGCTTGCGTGTCTAAAATTATTTGTCATGGTTTTCTGTTGTTTTGGGGTACCAATATACCTTAAGTAATCAGCAAATGCCTGGAACTGATTGTGGATCAGAGTACATAGTACCATTAGGCTCAACTTTGAGGCAAAATGTTAAAGCTTGTTTGCGGCGTTTGACTATTCGACAAAAAATGTAAAGCCTGTTTCCGGCATTAGACAAGTCGCCTAAAATTTTAAAGCCTGTTTGCGGCGTTTGAGTAGTCTCCAATAAAATTAAAACCTGTTTGCGGCGCGTGACTAGTAGTCCAAAAGCTTTGAAGTCTGTTTGGGGCGTTTGACTAGTAGCAGCAGGCAGGGTGAACCCTACAAATTGGTTTCGAGCAAGTTTTTCATAAAATAAAGGTTCCTACAGGGGCTGAAAAAATAAGGTCAATAACTCTAAACCGAACCTTCTAACTTTATTATTACCATTATAGTTTGAAAAAACGGATAATAAATCATTTTAGTTAGCTCATTTTTGTTATTTTATTTTTGACTTTTTGTTTTTTATTTTTATAATGCGTTTAGTTTACTCGCGGGTCACTCAATTTTTGTCGTTCACCCTGCCTGCTGCTATCGTTAATTAACCAAAGATTTTATCCAGACCTATACGATATCTGGATCTTGGATCATGTAAATTTATTGTAATAAATCCAAACGGAACAACTTGTGCTTGAGCAAAAAAATTTTTGAACTTCATCATATCCATATCCCCTGAACACCAAGTATAATAAATATTCTGTAAAGTATAATTATCTACTCCATTAAACATTACTAAAATATTGCAGTTGTCTCTGATCACTTTAGGTATTTGTGTATAACGCTGAGTGACGTATATAACATCTGTATTCTTGTGTCTACCTCGAGAAAATATTCTAGCTGGATTTGATTGTCTGTCCAACATAACGTCATCGTACACCACTAAATTATTAATAAATCCATCTAGGTCATCTACAGATGGGGCCTCATCAATATCGGTAATAAAGTCAACAACATCATTACCGTTTTCATTCAGCAATTTTGCATTTTCATTAAAATCTTTAAGTACTTCGTAACAGTGTTGATCGTCTACAGATGGTGCTACTAAATACAGTTTACTCCATTTCAACCATCGCATTATTAAATTTAGTAATAGTTGTGTTTTACCCGATCCAGATGGACCTATTATAATCATCCTTATCGAATTTGGTAATGCTGGATGAGGTTTTACTGGTTCCTGTTTTCGTGTCGCCGAAAAGTCAATTATATCCATATAGTAAATAATATGAGTCTATATTGTGTTCGATGTAGAGCATCTACACCCACTGCTGAATTAACTACAATAACAACGAAGAATAAACGACGTGCTCTGACAGGCAAATGCGTTAAATGCGGTACGAAGAAATACAAATTTGTCAAAACAAAGACAGGTGGAGATATTGCCGCTTTATTAGGAAAATTACCAGGAACTCCGTGGGCTAAATACCCCGGTGAGAAACATATTCCTGGATATAATTATTGCGGTCCTGGAACTCGACTTGATATCCGACTTGATGATCAAGATCAACCAAGATCAGGAGAGTATCCAATAAATAAGATTGATCAAGCGTGTCATGTTCATGATGTTGCGTATAAAAAAAAAGATTTACAACAACGGCATCTCGCAGATGTAAAATTGATTCATGCATTAAATTCTATACCTAATAAATCTGTCAGAGAAAAACTCGCTAGTTTTTTGATAAAATCTGCCATGAAAGGTAAAATAATGTTAGGGGCTGGTAATTAATTATATAACTATTATAATGGAATCCATTTATTATAGCCCAAGAGGATATTGGAGATGCAATCAGCTATTAGTAAACTTGCTGAAGCAGCAAAAGTTTCACGTTCTGTTGCTGCAGCGTGGTTAGCACGACAGGCAATATGGCAAATTTATCTACCACCACCTAAAAAAATTCAGTATGCACATTTTGATGTCAGCGTCCCTAATGAGGTTCATCAAGCAGATATTTTATTTTTACCACATGACACCATTAAAATTGGTAGACGTCAATCACGCACGTACAAATACGCATTAACTGTCGTTGACGTTGCAAGTAGATAT
This sequence comes from Megalonaias nervosa, assembly GCA_016617855.1. Lineage (NCBI taxonomy): Eukaryota > Metazoa > Mollusca > Bivalvia > Unionida > Unionidae > Megalonaias > Megalonaias nervosa. The sequence continues at coordinate 24,548 of JAECUM010004552.1, forward strand.
AAAGAAGCGGAACCATTATCAACAAAGACATCATCTGAAGTTGCATCTGCGTTTGAACGAATTTATCAGCGAGGGCCTTTGCGATGGCCACAGTTATTACAAGTTTATCCTGGCAAAGAATTTCTTGGTGCAGTATTATCGTTGATGAAGAAACATAACGTTAAAATCAGACGAGGACATACTGAAATTCATCGTGATCAGGCAATCGTTGAACGATTTAATCGAACACTTGCCGAGCGGTTATTTGGATACCAATATGCAAAGGAAATATCTACTAACTTTAAGTCCGGTGAGAGATCTCGTGAATGGGTTACAAGGTTACCAAGTGTGATAGCTGCGTTAAATAACGAAATTACTCGTTCAACTTCCATGAAACCTTCTAATGCGATTACAAAAAAATATATACCCCGTAGCAATGACAGACAACAACCTCAACCAGTATTAGGTAATGTAACTGTAAGATATTTATATGAACCTGGTGAACTTGAAGGTGGTAAAAAAATAGCAACTGATCCTATCTGGAGCGTGACTACACATACAATTTCTAGTGTGGTTAGATCCACTGGTAGACCTCCAATCTACAGACTGGATTCTACTGTTCCTCAACGTGGATTTCTGCGTGAACAATTACAAGTAATCCCTGAGGACACACAATTACCGCCACATACAATTACATAACCAGAACCTCTACGTCGATTGCATTCAAGACAGGTCAGCATCACATTATCACGTATATGACCAAGATCACTATTAATTCTGTCTACGGTAAATTGTCTTGGATTATTATTCGAATATTACCATAACATTACTGCGTTACAGCTTGCACAATGATTATTCTGTTGTTGTTTTAGTATTATAATAAATTCAGTATCAATATCAAAGTCACGATTATTTTTTTTGTCACATTGCTTATAACCAGATAGTTTTTTTCTTATTACGTCATTATTAACAGTTTGATCATTATTTTCTGTAAAATTCATAATAACCCTATGTAGTTGAGATATTCTTCTGACTCGAGAAACTGCGAGATAGACTAAATTTGACCATTCGATCCGATCATCTATAATCCAGATATTTGTATCAGAAATAGTTAATCCTTGTGACGAGTGAATAGTTATAGCGTATCCTAACGTCCACGGTGATTTATTCATACTCAGCGCATTCTCAACATTATTAATATCAACTAAAATAATATCGTTCAAGACAAGATTCTGTATTCCACCACCAGGAATTTCAACATCAATATTCTGTCGTCGAGTATCTGCTGGGCGATAACATAATGGTACAGGTAGATCTGAAAACTTTTCTTTATGTAACAGAAATAATTTATCCTGTAGTTCATCACGAACTATCTTTCTACTTGCAACTATTAAATCAGAGGGATTCCATAAACTCAGAAAATCATTCATAGAAGTCTCTGGAATTACTCCTCGCATTATTTCACATTGTAGTCTGTCTGGTTGTAGTCTGATTAACCTTTTAAACTCCTTCAGCGGTTCATCAATAGCTCTATGGTCATCATTTATTTCCTCATAATAATCTTCGTTATTCTTCAGCCATTCATGTGGAGACTGACCAACAAGGGTGGTGGTTGACCATGATCACCACACATTATTACAGCAGTATTCTTTGTCAATAACCAATCAAGAAATGTTTTTAATATTTCTAACGACACCGTGTCTACCTCGTCCCATATAATATATTTAGGTATATATTTTTCACCCATTCGTTCAGGAGTCCATGTGTCTCCACACCATCTAAAGAAACTATGATATGTACATGATTTTACTCCTCGCTCTTTTATTTCCCTTGCTAATTTATGTGTAGGTGTCAAAACAATTATATCTGAATTATTATTCATGAATAATTTAATCACACGCGTTGTTTTACCTGAACCACCGCATCCGTTAAGATAAACAGTCTTATGTCTAGCCACAGGATCATATACAGATGGTGATAATGACTTTAATACTTGATTATTATTTTTGTAATATATTTCCTTAATTTCAACGTCGGCAGATTCAGAATAGCTAAGTATATTTTCTTGTTTTATTCTCCATGATCCCCCATTCACCATTACCAAGTAGCGGTTTTAACAAATCTGTATATTTTTTATTTATATAAAACGAATCCGTGGCGACTCTGACAGCATCACGAGGAAATCTATTTATCATAGACAGTAGATTTATAGAAACATATGCCAATATCGATGATCTTAAATGAGTAAATTGCGGTGAGTCACCATCAAGATAACTCACAATTGTACCTAGTTTGGTTCCGTCTGAGAAATAAGCATTACTCCGATTTATAAATGTGTTTTTTTCCGTTGTATCAGAAATTATAAAATCGAGTTCAGCATCGTCCATAATCAATCTTGTACAGTGTCGTTTATGATCATATGCTCCTCCTTGAGTAAATTTACCAATTATCTTTCTACCAAGATCTTTTGCAAGTTTTTCATCGTGCTCGTCTCTGCATTTACGTATATTATTAATGTCATCTTCATTAAGATTAGGAAATTCTTTCCTGGCATCATCAATATTAAATCTATTTTGTTTTGGTAACCAAACTTGCTTTTGTAACCGATATGATATAATTGCCTCACTCACCTTCAATAATGTTAAAATTCCAACTTCAAGCATATATCGCAATAGTACTATTGGAACCCACCCAACATTTTTCTGAAAAATGTCTTCCAAACCAAGCATAAGTAATCGGGTGGAGATTTTCTGCAAACTCAAATGATTCTATACACGCAAATCCGGTTAAGTCAAATTCTGGTAAATGTCCGTTTATCGCAACCCTGGTCATCTCGTGTGATGGATGTCCGAATCTCTTAAAGTATTCAGAACATTCTCCGTATCCAAGAAAACTTCCGGGATAACATGCTACCATATCAACAGATATAACGTCATTATACTTATATTTAGTATTCCACAATCCTCCGTGTCCATATTCTACGCAGCTTTTATGGATATCTTCAAGAAATTCCGATCGTGTTGGTTTCCATAAATTTTTCTCCTGAGCGAAATGAGCCGCTACAGATGGAACAGTAAAACAATTATTTAATAATTGTCTAACTTTGACATCGTCAGAAGTATATTTCAGCGCAAGATGTTCCATTTCTACATTAAGAGATTCTGTACGGTAAATATCACCATTAGGCCGTACAAACTGATCGTAATAATCATATTCTGAACTTTGAAATAACCAAATAGATACAGGGTCACTTTTACTGATATTTTTGATAAAATCAAATATATGACCATCATAAAATTTAACCGTTCTATCTCGTGGAAATATTGTTACTGCTGAGGTCCATGCATGCGAATTATGATCAATAATATCTATAGGAGCTCCATTTTTTATGTATTTTGGTTTATACAAAATCTCTCCGGTTAACGTCTTCACTGTTATTGGAAATCTTAATTTCTTTTCTAGATCAGCAACATCTCTGATAGATGCTCCAGTATCTTTAACTGATTCTGCCCACGTATTTATTTTTTTACGTCGTAAATCTGTTAAACCATTACCACGTATCGCGTTTATGAAATGTTCTGTAACTCGTTCAGCTACACAGTTTATTCTTGACTCTGACAGTCTCATCGGCTTAAGATCCCCGACGTCAGGTTTATTATTCAGCGGATATATTGCATATACAACCGCAGTAACTGGATATGCACGTTCATAATATAATTTGTCAACACCGGTTAGTATTCCGGGTTTAGATTTATTACTCAAAAGAACAATATTATTTCCTGACTGTATGCGGACTGGATCACGCTTGTCACGAATAATCCAAGTATCTTCTTCTGTATTTACAATAAATTTTATTAAAATAAAATATTTTTGATCATCAAGGTGATTAATAATTGCTTTTCCTCGTTTGTCATTCATCATATTAGTAACATTTCCGACTCTGAATGTTGACCAGACATGAGCAGCACCACTATTACGAAATTCATTCTTGGCTTCACGGATACGTTCGGTTATATCCTCATCCGTTAAGCTAGATCTTGCATCAAAGTACTAAATTTATATTCTGTCGATCGAGATCAAATCTGGCTCTTTTAGGCTCAATTGCCGATAATTCGTTCATATAATTAAGACAAATATTTAAATTAAAATTTTAGTATATATATATATATGTGCTTGGCTTAAAATTGGACATACTTCTCCTTGTAATAAATCGTGCGTAAATGAATACTGCGGAAATCATGCGCAAAGTATCAAAAATGGAAGTACAGGACCAATACCATGTGTGCAATGCGGTATTGGAGTAAGTGGAAAAACTCAGCTGTGTTTAAATGCGGCGGAAAAAAATACAGAGAACTAAAACGATATTATGACAAAAAAATAATACATCGTCAGGTAAATCTCCTATAAAAACCGTAGAAGATTATCTGGTCAGATTTCAAAACAATGATTTAGACAAATAATATTATTATATAAAATGAATCAGACAAATAATGATTTAAACAAATGTAATTTATATATAATGAATCAAACAAATCAGACCCATGATGATGATATCGACAAAAACTTTATAAGAAAATTAAGAGAAGAAGCATTTCGTAATAAACACGAATTTGTGGCGCATCCAACCATTAAAAATTATGAAGCATCCCGAGATGGTGTAATCAGACACTGCAGATTAAAGAAACCGGTTGGTAATTTTGATAATGCTGGTTATTTTAGATTTACCGCTGGGGGGAAAAAATATCTATCTCATAGATTCATATTTGAGTGTTATTTTGGATTGATCAAAGATGGACTTCTAGTTGACCATATTGATAGGGATCCCCAGAATAATCATTTATCTAACCTACAGATTACTACACAGAGTCAGAATTGTAAGGCAGGAAATACAGGAAGGTGTAAAAAGTTTACAAGAAGATCTATTAAATCCGTAAATACAGAAACAGGTCGAGAAATGACTTTTCCCTCAATTAATGCAGCTGCTAAATATTTTAATATTATACCGAGTTCGGTACAACATGTAGCTGATAAAATACGCAAATCTACATATTCATTCAAATATGATCAGCGGGTAATATTTGAATATATTATATAACCACGTCCTCTTAACAAAAAACAGAATAAATAAATATTTTTTTTTATACTGCATATAGTTCGACTCTATCAATTTTACCATGGGTTTTGTTTAGTCCTTGACTCTGTCAGGGGTCCTCTATCTTCACCGTCGCTGCTCTCAGCGTCACTCTCATTTTTGACAGAATCAAATAACATAATTTTTCTCAATTGCATTACACGATTGTCCACAATCTCCTTTTTCTCGTATTCACGAGATAGTTCGGATCTGATATTTTCGATCGAACGTGCAAGAGGCGCAAATAGCTTTGCCTGTTTGTCATTTACTATTGCCAAGGATTCTAACATAGACTGATAGATTAATATTACGAATTTATAATTGGATGGTAATGTGTATTCATTGTCGATTTTTCGTTGTTTTAATATTTCATAATCGCATAATATTTTTTCAGGATCGAGATTATCAGAGAGATTTATTCCGTTATGTTTTAATTTTTTAATAGCAGAAATAATATCATTAACGTTTTCGTGGTTCATTATATATATAAATATTTCTTTAAAATAAAAATAATAATCAGTTTCTGAATAATTATTATAAAAAATGTAGTCCCCATAACCCTATGTGAACCCCTAGATTGCCAAACAACATTCTAGTAGGCTCAGAAGATCAAGGGGACTGTTTTGAGGACGGCACAAACACATAATTGTGGTTCCATTTCTTGCAGACGGCACAAACATAAACTTATCCTAATGAATATATGATTGTATGAACATGAATATATACAAATGGTGATGATTTTGATTTTTGCAGACGGCACAAACATAAACTTATCCTAATGACATATGATTGTATGAACATGAATATATACAAATGGTGATGATTTTGATTTTTGCAGACAGTACAAACATAAACCTAACTATAGACGGAATACAACGGGGGGGGGGATTTATCTATGTCCAACAGATTTTATACAACTCTCCCCCCATACAAAACCCCGGGGAGTGCAAAATTACACCCGCCACGTGGTTACATGGTGAGAGAGTTGTATTATTTTTCTGTTGGGTTTCGTACCCCCAATTATAAATAGCATCCATCGCCAAATGCACGATAATATATCTTTAGCATTTTTGGAGACTCGAATACACGAGAGTCTGCACAACTTCGATCTACGTCCAAACGCCTTACCACTTCGGCCACCTAACTCTCTTATCAATAATACAGTTAAATTTAAGTATATATAAAATATTTGCGCTGTCTCACAGAACTTGTATTACTAATAGAATGTAGAACTGTAGCGTGAATTTACTTCAATTTTTTAAATATAATTCATAAAATAATCACACGTACGAGTTATCGTTCGTAAGGTCAAATACATGTGTTAGAGCTAAAAATAACTCTACGTACTTGGTATATAAAACTGACGTGAATTTTTAAAGTCATCAGAGTCAAAATGTGCATAAATATCCCTCTCTGTTACAAATTATGTTTTACTAACAGCTGATTGCTTACAGAAAACAAATAAATCACAAATAATTAACGAAAAACAAATGTATATGTTGTCTGTAAATCGAACGTAGTAGTAAGGGACATAATCGTTTAATTTACTCTGCAGAGAGAGATAGCAGAGTTATCTCGCTTTATTATATATACAATTGCTTTAATCATAGGAACTGATTATTATTCAGATTTTTATTAATTTTGATTAGTAAACTACCCATCAGATTATTTCAGAATCAGATTATTTTTTTCCCCTGATTATTTACTCAGACGTTTTACGAGCGTATATACAAATTAATATTAAGTGATTCTTGTCTTAGATCCAAAATGTATCCTGTCTGGTCAGTAAGTTTGAAATTTATTCTTGACAATAATGGATTATGTACACGTAGATAAATTGGATTAATTGGCTCAGATATAATTAACCACCCGGGCGGTACTTGAGGGCTAAATGAATATAATATATACCCCTGTTGGGCCTAGTTAGACTTTGAAAGATCTACTTGATAACTGTCATCAATTACGTCACATACTAGATTGACCGCGATCGTTGATGTTATATTAACAATACCAGGTGAGATATGGCGGCCTCCACCATGTGAATCATTATTATATTTAAGAATGGTTGGTGTAGGTATTAATTTTTTCAACGATACTTTTAAAATGGAATACAACGGTTGGTAGGGGGGATTTATCTATGTCCAACAGATTTTATACAACTCAACGATCCTTATTTACATATTCCTGATGCACTTGATTCAAAACTTCGTGTTTGATCATCGTGTAGGGGCTGATGCTGCAAAATTACACCCGCCACGTGGTTACATGGTGAGAGAGTTGTATTATTTTTCTGTTGGGTTTCGTACCCCCAAAAATATAGATCATTCAATAGCAACACTTGCCAATCAGGAGTCCCATCAGGCTTATTCTTATTAGCAAATACTAATGAATTATTTGGCTGTAGTCCACCAAATGGATTTGATCTAATATTTGGCCAGCTATAATAAACTCGCAATTGTGCTAACACGAGATGTCTCGCGCTGCTTCGAGCAGCGCGTTAAAATCATTTACCTTAAACGCTCATCGGCATCATGCTAGTTCAATTTCACCATCACTGACGCATAAGAATACATATACATACTGTATGTAATTTAATCATATAATCGTGCAATTTAGCATTTGTACAAGTATCTATCTTTTTAGCTATAATACCGAGAACACCAGCAATAGTCGTTGATGCTGAAACAATGATAGTTATAACAGTGTCTCACAGAACTTGTATTACTAATAGAATGTAGAACTGTAGCGTGAATTTACTTCAATTTTTTAAATATAATTCATAAAATAATCACACGTACGAGTTATCGTTCGTAAGGTCAAATACATGTGTTAGAGCTAAAAATAACTCTACGTACTTGGTATATAAAACTGACGTGAATTTTTAAAGTCATCAGAGTCAAAATGTGCATAAATATCCCTCTCTGTTACAAATTACTGTCTGTCACAGCTAATTGCTTACAGAACAACATTCTGATTCCGGTATACGAACCTAACGATCAACAATTTCTTAAATATATTCGCTTGTTCTAGGTGGCTTTTAGGCCTCTCTACTTCTGATAATCGTTTAATTACTGGCGGAGTGTTTAGCAGAGCCATCATAAATAATTCGCTGTAGTACAAGTGCAATAGACTTAAATTGAGCCTAAAATGCGATTTTCGTAAAATCAACGTTAGTTCTGCTATTAGCTTTCTTTAATGCCATTCCAGCAGCGGTTCCAACGGCACCTAATGCAGCTGCTTTTGCAACAGCTGGGGCTGCAGCGGCTATTAATGCTGGTATAGCAGCAAGAAGTGGAAATATACCACCCGTCTTATGATGTCTTTAATGGCACCCACAGAAAGATTAAGTTTTATACCTTTATTTATTTTTTGCTTCATTGAAATGACTGAGCTGACGTTCTGTAAGAGATAATTTATTTGAACCGCTCATCTGCTCTTTCTTTAGCAATATTTTTAATCCACAATCATTTTTTGATGCTGATTGTATCCTTTTAATCTGACCAGGAGTCAGACTAACACTAACGTGATTATATGACATTATAATATTCATAAACGATCTAATTACATGTTTTCTACTAGAGCATCAACGACTCTCATTCGTCCACCAATACCTTCAAGTAACGTTGATTTATCGCTGAGTATGACAGCAATTGCTCTGTAATTGGCAACAGCTCCAATATCTCTATTAACATGAGCTCGAAAATGTATATCGACTACTGACTGTCTGGTTAAATCTAAATGTTCGAGCGAAAAGTAATAAATCGGATATAGGGTTGTAAAATCCAATTGTGATATTTGTAAACCAGTATCAATATTTTGATCACGCCCCATGAACGTCATTAGACGGTGATATGCACGTGCTACATGATTTTGTTCAAAATTCAGTAAAATATCCTCAGATGGTTCTTGATGTCCATTTATCCTCAACGAAACCTCGGAAACACCAAGATTGTCAAATATCATAATACTACGTGTTTGATCATCCACCCGTGCAGCATCTTGAAATGCAATAAATATATATCGTGGCGCAGAAACCCCTTGCTGAGAAGCTATTTGCCATGTAAATAAACCATTAATATTACTCTGAACAACATCTGTGGTCATTGTTAACCACGATAATGCTGATTTACCACCTTGATTCATAAAAGAGAGTAGACGATCTTCTTCAGTTATTGATGGAGTCATCACCGGCATCCACAATGAAAGTTTTGTCAGAATTACTCTACCAGCATCACCAACGGGTCGCCATATTGCATCATTGTCAGTTGCTTTTCGTACAAGTACAACTGTATGCTTAGCTCCGAAAATGACTTTTCTGACATTTCTACAAAATCCAAATATATGTGATAGTGGAATCGCACATGAAAATACTCTTCTTCCACCACGCAACATTGCTCGACGTGATCTAAATCCTAAGTTAAAATCTGGATCTACATTAATAATCATACTTTGTACATCAGCATCGGCGTTTCTAGCAAAATTTCTTGGCCGTCTTATTTCATATTGTTGATACTCTGGAGAATTAGAAGTATCTTTTACAAACATCATTGACGGGGCAGCCGATCTTGAATAATCGTCGCTGTATCTTGCAAGGCCAAGTATTGTCGTTGCAACGTCAACGTCTTTCTGAATTGATTCAATATTTTTTCCGTCAATCATGTACGTAGCGCTATCAAATAACGCCATAATACCATTATTAACAAAACCGACACTAACATTGTCTCCAAATGCTACTGGTACTGCAGGAGCGGCGTTATTTAAAATTTCACCTTCAACCTCAATAAACGCCTCAGCGGGTAAGAAATATCTACTTGTATCTTGAACTTGTAGTTCAATTCGTCCACGCTGATCTGGAATTCGAGCGTCATAAGAATAATATTGATAATCACACACAGACTCATCTTTAAGTACTGGTGAACTGTTTGGTTTCTGAGACATTTCCAGTTCAGATTCATGAAGAATCACGGAGCGCAGCGGAATGCAGAGAAGAAGAGGACCGCTGCAGAACTTTTAATCTGCCGACATAAAAACAGCCATTGTCAGGGCCCTAATCAAAATACATCATATAACAGTTTCCATTTTGGCTTGGAAACCCGTTGTGACCAAACCATAAAACAAATATGATCCTTTATTCACCATTCAAAATTGAATCTTAAATACCGAATATTTACAAAAAATTTCTTAATGTCGCCTAGACAATTTAGATTAGGAAAATAAAGACACTAATTTACACTTTGTACACGAAAATTTGATTCATTGGGTAATAGGAAAAATTGAAATCTATATTAAATGTGCGTGACTCAAATTACAATTGTGGCTAACACAAATTGGTTATAGGAAATCTCGATATTTAGATAACTGGATATAATTTGACATTTAGTACCTCCAGGCGTTTCAGGAACGTTTCGGTGACGATTGGCGTACCTCCCCGGGTCCTTTACCTCCTTTCCGACTCGAACATTCAAATACGAGTGTGTGGGCCGATTCCCACTGGTCTAAAAATCAGGTGCCTCAATGAACGTGTAAACACGGAATCGGGGTGGTGCTTTGAGTGGGACATTAATCCCCAACAGGCTTCTTATGCTATACAGACTGTATCATGATGAGTATGTATGTTCCAATTCCCGCTCATCTTATGTCCCGTGGGGCTTAAATAGCCCCTGAGTCGGACACAACTGATAGGCATACATTGTATGCAGTAAAGCGTACGGGAGTGTGGCTCTAATTCGCTCCCGTACGAATAAAAAAATATCAGCGGTGCTGGAATTAATGAGACGCACATGCCCGAATGGGGGCAAGCGTCTATAGTCCAAAAGTCAGTCTGACCATCCATTCTTGACTCGTCAGCCAGTGAAGATGACTTCCAAATTAGTCCTGCTAAACGATGCCCACGTGAATTTAATCGTGTCAGGCATAACCTGATGCGAAAGCCGAAAGAGATAGAAAATGTGAGAATGATTAAGGCTGCACAAGACCTAATAGAGGTCTTTAGAGAAGAAATTCAAACAGGTGTAAGAAGAGTGGACAGCGAAGTACAGACTCCAGAAACAGTAACAACAACAGCAGCAGCCACAACAGCAAGAGCAGGAGCAAGAAAGGGGATTTGCGTACTGCAGTGTGGACACCAAGAAGTTCTCCTTCTCCTTTTTTTCCCTTACAAAAAACTTATCCCTACTCGTGTGTGTGTGTGTTTGTTTGTATGTAAAGGTATAGATATGTGTCTATAAAGACTTCGTTCCCTTCCTTGTGTCTGTGTATGATTGTATGAGCTTGTTGTAGTAAAGTGTGATTATATGTAGAAAGTAAAGAGAGTGTTTCTTTTAGGTCCGCGCGGTCCATGTTTTGAATGAGGTGCATGTATTGCTAGTTTTGTGCAAGGGGTGTCTTGCTTCACGTCCGTACTATATAGCTGTGCATTCGTAAGTCTGACTACCCATCGTTCGACATGTCAACAACAACAAAATGGGTAGACTGGGAAAACTGTTAGAGCTCCAAATGCACCTGGACTATGCTCGTCGCCTCCTGGACGAGCTGGCCATGGAGTCTATTGCCGAAAGAGCCACAATTGAAGAAGAGGAGGAGAAAAAAAGAAGAAAGAAGAGGACCGGAAAGAAAGGATCCTGCATCACCTCATTCTCAGACAATCCTGTGAGGTGAAGCCTGCGGTGAGGACACCATCACCACCACCACAGCGCCAACCACAACCTCCGAGAGATGCTGTGTCCCAGATTGAAAACTGGGAAGAAGAGTTGAAGAGACGGCGAAGTGAGTGGGACCCGCTTGAGGCTAATAAAGCGGGGGCGTTCGTCAACCGTACTAAGATTCAGTCTGCAGCGAACAAAGTAGAAGCAACACGTAATTTCTAACAGAGCTAGCGATGGAACTAATTCCCGCCCTTGCAAAGAGTGCTTTGACCTTCGACTCACAGCACCATTAGGATGGAGCATACATGAGCAAGAGAACGCTTTTGCTCATATGGGAGAAAGAAACGACTAATTGAGAGGATAACATACAGAAAAGAATAAGGCGACAGGGATATGACCACAACAGATATCACAGCAGATACCCACCAAGGTCATCATCAAGGTCATATCCTCCTAGGTCATCTCAATATCGTCGTCAGGAAGAGAGACCTGCGCCTTCGCAGCCTTTACCGCTGGCCAAGTCGATAACAACAGAGGAAAGTAAACATGCAGCCCAGAAGCAACAAGAGAAGCAAATTGAGGTAAGGGAAATTAGTCACACTACTCCACCTCCCCCACCTCCACCTCCACCATCGACTCTAAAATCGCCAACAAAATTGGTTGCTCGGGAGGAACCGACCCCTACTCCAGTGCAGGTCCAACAGGTACAAGTAGAAGCTGTTGTGCATGAATGTGAAAAAGAAAGCACTGAGGATGATGAGGAAATGACTGAAGAGGAAAGAAACTCGACATCCAACTATATGTGCATGTACAACAGGAAGCTACCGCTATGGGATTAGCACATCTCTACCACGATAAAGCGGCTGCTATAAAACATATAGAAGAGCACAAAGTGATCTGGGACTTGAGGAATCATTAAAAAGATCTTGTCACACCGCAACCCTCTAGAGCAAAGTTGAGAAAAGCTTCAGGCTCCCTCAGATCAAGAGGAGAGAAATATACAAGCTGCTCAGCCTTTCTTGCCAGCTTACTGTGTAGTCAACTGTTTAACATCCACGATCTTCCAGATACAGCATCAATATCACTGGAATTTCACGTAGACTACAGCGGCTTCAGTGATGCCTATATGATAGATCTAGGATCCTACAGAATCCATACTAGAAGAGAATGGATAATTCCAGACCACCTACAACCGCTGGTAGAGAAAATGAAAGGAGCCCTTTTAAGGGCTAAAGAGTGGAGATCAAAATTGCCTATAAGGTTTTCATTTTGGATATCGAAAATCTTTTTCGACAACGTCTATTTAGATTAAACTGATTTGATCTTTTATACACCGTCATCAAAATTTATATCCTATTCCATATTTAGCGTGATACAAAATAACACGAGTCATTCAGACTCGACTGATTGGGATTATTAGAAGTACACTTTGTACACAAAATTCAAATTAAATGTGTAAATCATTTAATGAAAGTTGTTTGACTTAATGGATTTGGCTAATTGCACAGGTGGTATTCTAAATTGTCTTTTACAATAACTAGACTAAATCTGATTTAAGTACGGCCATGGGGTTTCAGTACTTCGGTTGGCGCTTGGCGCCTCTTGCCGAGTCTCTCTCCTCCTCTTCATCGCTCGGACATTTAAACTTACATGACGAAATGTGGAACCATTTCCACTCGTCTAAATTAACATGTGCCCCGATGAGCGTGTAAGTACGGAACCGGGGTCGCGCTATGAATGGATTGTTCCCAATAAGCGTCTTATATTAGATATAGACTTTTAATGATGGGCATATGTGTTTCTATTCCCGTCCATCATATGTCCCGTACAGCATCAATGCTCCGGAAACGGACAAATTAATCAGGACACTTTGTGCGCATGCATGCGCTGAGGGAAGTGGCACTTTTTCCTTCCACCGCGATTAATTAATTAGCCAGCTGCGCGGGCATAAACTCGTTGCGCATACCCGAAAGGGCAAAAGCGACGCTAGTTCAAGATCAATCAAGTAATCGTATCAATAAAACATTTAAAGTTTATCGCCACTAAATACGTAACCCATAACCATCAACCTTATATCCAGTAGAAAACAAACAGAAGAGGAAACAATACGCAAGGATCAAGTGGAAGAAAATAACCAAAAAGAAGATACCAATGAAAAAATTCCAAGGAGTGACTACAATCCCCAATTAAAATGGAACCAACAGGGAGTAAGGAATCCAAGCCTAAGGAAGAAACAGAATTGTCCAATACGCGAAAAAATCCAAGACGTATGCAGAGATACTTTCAACTGGAACAAGAGAGAAATCACAGAGTCCACCTCATCTACCAATGACACAGCCCGAAGAAAAAGAAGAAACTACTAAATACTATAGTCCGAAGACATCAAAACCTAAACAGACTCGAACCAAAGAAAAACATATAAAAAAAAACAGAAGACCAAAAGAATATACATCAGAAAAAGGAAACTAATGGAAAACGGAAAACGATCAATTGCAGCCAAACACCCGGGCCATCCAAACCGTATACAGCAAAAGAAACTGAAAAACAGGAAGAAATAGATGAACTGATAAATCAACTTTATCAACCACATTGGAAGCAAACCAAAAACAATACGGAAGAAACAAGTCCAATATTACAATTGAAGGAAAGAAGAAACACAGTCAAATGTAAGCAAATTATCAAAACGACAAATAGAAAGGACCCAACCAGTAGCAAGAAACAATTTAAACAAGCCAAAGGAAAGGAACAAAAGAATACAACAAGAACAGAACCACAAAGGACTAATGAGAAAAACTAAGCAGAAAAGAAGGAAAAGAAGGAAGGAAGAGCGATAAGAACAAATTAATACCATCCAATTGAGTTAACACTGTTCATCAACAGTAAAATCTCCAAACTAGTAAACATTAGCAACATAAGTTTAGTTAGTGGACTAAACAAACATCACAAAGGTGGGCTTAAACAGACCCATAACCACTATATAATTATTTGGCGTAGTTCTGCTAATCAATTAGTTAAGTACATGGAAATTACAAACATTGGAGGAATCCATGTAAGCATTACAAGACACGATTCCATCAGCAAGAGAACTCAAAACATAACATCAAGAGTCAAAGAAGCATCCAAAGAGACAACAAGACAAAGACAAACCGGATTCAAAGCAATCCTAAACTACAAGGAAATCACAAATACAATACAAAAATATCGAAGACTTAGGAGAAGAATTAGTCCATTATGGGAGCCATATCCAAAGCGCCATTATATTAAAAAATGGGAAAGGGACTGAAATACCCAGGGTTCTACTTGAATTTTACGAACCGCCCCTATTATTAGTAAAGTTAGGGCCAAACTGCCAATCCTGTAAATTGGAGACATACCAAAACAAACCAAGATTCTGCAATAATTTGCATAAGGTGGGGACACTTTACCTGTAACTGCAGAAACAAGGCTAGATCCAATCAATGCCGAGAAGAACACTCGGGAAAAGTGTAACCAAAAAGTACAAAGATGCGCCAGTTGTCAAGGGAATCATGCATCAAATCAGAAGAATGTATCTTCACCACCATGGAAAAAGAAACCATTAGACGTATGGACGATAAATTCATATCTTATCAGGAAGCAAAACTACTATAAAAAGATGCAACAATTGGGAGCTAACAAAACAAGAACCAGTAACTAGCCAAAGCTGCCATAGTAACATTAGTAACACTGAGGATTCACACAAGCAAGTCAAACAGGACAAGCATAAGAATAGCAAAGAAGAACAACCCAAAGGCAATCAGTATATTAAGAAGAAAAAGGTTGGATCAAATACCAAACCCAGGAGAAAGAAGAACAAAAAGGACGATGTAAATAATAACAAAAGTACCAAGTGCGAAGATATAAACACCAATAGTAACCAGGAATATCACGTAAACAACAATGCAATAGGTTACATGGAACCATAATGTAGAAGCAAAACTTCAAGCACTGCAATGGAATCCAACCCCCAACCACAGACCCATAGAAATATTAATAGCATTGACAATGGTAACAGGGTCCCTAATAATGAAATCTTGAGCATTAATTCATATTCATATTTAGCAGTAACCATAATAACAAACTATATCAATGCATTAGTAACAAGAATAGTGTAAATAAAAAATAATAATCAAAGACAGAGACAGAAATCATTCCTACTGCTAACATAACTAGCTGATGAATTTTTCTCAAACATCTAATTAAGATCATTACTCGATTACACACGAAGATGAGAAGGCGACAAAGACAATATAGTGATTTGGCAGTGGAATTGTCCAGGCTTTATCAAAAACCATTCCGAATTGATTATCGTATTAAATGAAACGATTAGAAAGCCCGACATTATATGCCTGCAAGAAACCCATCTAAAGGAAGAAATCAAATTCACTCCAAACATTCCATGCTACAGCAGGGAATTCTTTAAACATAGGTCAAACAATAAAACAGGAGGTAAACTTTCTATATTTATCCACGACTCAATTTCATCTAAAGAAATACCAAACAACTCGATAGAAACTCAAATTATACTCATTAATATGAACCATAAAAAATTATATATCATCAACTTCTACGACCCAGGAGGTAATCACCCAACCTCAAAACACGAGTATAAAAGAATAATAAATGAAGTATATATATATATATATATATATATATATATATATATATATATATATATATATATATATATATATATATATATATATATATATAATTTGCGGCGAATTCAATGCCCATAGTGAGACCTGGGTGGTACATATCAAGATCAAAGAGACAAACTTGTAGAACAATGGGTCAAGAAGGATAAATTTAATAATGCTTAATAACGGAACCCATACCAGACTTGACCCAAGGAGCGGCAAATTAACAGAAATTGACCTAACTATAGGTACACCAAGATTAGCCCCAACAACTGACTGGGAAGTCTTGCAAAATAACACAACTGGCAGTGACCACTTTCCAATATCAATCACCATCCACAACCAAATGCTAAGGAAAACCCAAAAATTCCTTACCAAGATGGAAATATGACAAAGCAGACTAAGAAACCTTTCGTACAATACTAACCAATATTACCTCGGATAAGTTTAAGAATACTGATGCCGACCAATATTATGAAAACATATTAGAACTATTACTGAAACTGCAAACTAAACTATACTCAAAACAAGCGGTAAAGGAACCAAAATACCATTGCCATGGTGGACTGAAAAATCTAAACAAATTGAACTCAGACGTTTTAATAAATAACCAGAAAGAAACAGCTGCCAAAAAATAATTAAGGAAGCCAAATTACAATCATGGCGTATATACTGCTCGTCACTCAATTATAAAAGCAGTGCAAAAAATATCTGGGATAAAATCAAAACAATTAAAGGCAAATCAACAAAAACGATCCCAATAATCCCAGGGGCGGTCACTAATAAAGATATAGCAAATATGACAGCCAAACACTTTGCAGACATGAGCAGCAACAAAAATCACTCAAGCAAATTTCTAAATAAACGTATAACTTTAGAAACAAAAATGCCCCAAATTTTCGAAGATCAAACCGTCGATAGTTACAGGTCACCACTCAATGATATTTTTACAATCCACGGATGGAGACACGCAGTAAATAGTATTTGGAGGAAAAAAAAACACATCTCCCGGATAAGACCAGTTGGGTTATGAAATATATCAAAAGCTACCTGGAAATAGGGAAACAATAATACTAGACTTTATCAGCCAAATTTGGCAAATCTGATCGATTCCCGGAAAATAGAAAGAAGCAGTGATCATACCCATTCCAAAACCGGGAAAAGATCCAATCGCCTTAAATTCCTTCAGACCAATCTCCCTGACCAATAACATCTGCAAAAACATGGAAATAATGATAAACGGAAGATTCAAACACCATCTGGAAAAAAACAACCTTATCACTCCAAATCAATGTGGATTCCGAAACAAGAGATCAACCATTGACCAATTAATCTACCTAGAGTCCAGCGGCAAACTTGCCTTTAACGCCAAATGTAAAAGAGACAGGCATCTAATTGCAATATTTCTTGACTTGGGAAAAGCATTTGACCTAGGTTGGACAAAAGGATTAATTTCAAAACTAAATCAATACGGAATAACAGGTCGAATGCATCCATGGATAGCAAACTTTCTTACAGGGAGACAAATCAAAACAAGAATAAGAGATGAATACTCAGAAACTTACAACTTGGAAAATGGAACCTCACAAGGATGTGTAATAAGCCCAACGCTGTTTAATGTCGTGATAAATGATTTGCGCAAAACGATCAATCAGAACCAACTAGACCTATCCCAATTTGCAGACGATAGCGGATTCTGGAGACCTGAAAATCCAGAAAACCATGACGTCATTCAAACCGATCTAGATGAAATTGGGAACTGGGCAGACAAATGGGGATTTAAAATCTCGACGAAGAAAACTGTAGGAATGTTATTTTATCCATTTGTGAAAAAAGAAAATACCCAATCCCCTTCTACAAAATACACTCACAGAATGTGTTAAAGAAACCCGCTTCTTAGGACTGTTATTAGAGGAATAAATGAATTGGAAATCCCACATTTAAGACTTAATCAGAAAGTACAACCAATATATAAATCTCCTCAAAACTATCAAAGACACCACCTGGGGAGCAGACCAAGAAACTTTACTGATGCTGTACAAATCATTAATAAGATAAAATTAGATTATGGATGTCAAGTATACAACTCAACTAAACCAACCATGCTATGTAAACTCGATAACATTCAATATCAAGCCCTAAGGATTTGCACATAAACTCTGGAAAATACCTCATTATAAGAACTATAAATATTGACAGGTGAGATTCCTCTGCAACTAAGAAGAGATGAACAACTAATAAGGTATACGGAGTACAATATCAACATTTAACAGGCTGACCCAAATAAGTACCTAGATCCGATCCCCTGGAGAAATCAACCACCCAAGATCAACTTCGAGGCTCTTAAAATTAGGACAGAAACAAGAACATCCAATAGAAATACTAACAGGCATCAATACGATAATAGAAGAAAAGTACAAAGAATACAACAAACTTTACACAGATGGATCCAAATCAACAGAAACTAATAGAACAGCCGCTGAAATAGTAGTACCGAGCAACAACATCGAATTTGGAAATAGACTACCTAATGGAAGTTCGACCTACACAGCTGAATTTTGGGTTATCCTTGAAGCACTAAAATGGATTAACAACATACCCTCTAACAAAAATCTCATATTAATGGACTTGCTAAGCATCCTCAACTCACTTAAAACAAACAACTCAATGAGCAGAGATAATTTTCTTCAGAAAGCTCTACAACTAATCAGAAACATAGAGGAGAAAGGAAATACTATTGAACTAATGTGGGTTCCATCTCATATTAACTTAAGTGGGAACGATAGGGCAGATAGAAAAGCTAAGGAACTACTAAATAATGATACGCAAACTGAAATAACATAGCGTACATGAAATTACACAATATGATTAGGAATGTAATTGACAATAAATGGCAAACTAGTTGGGAACTAAGCAATAAAGGTAGATTACTATTCAACTTAAAGTAACTAGGAATATTAAAGCACCAAATATGACTAATAATATTTACCAAAATGTAATTAACCGATTCAAAACTGGAAAATCTTTATTAGCACTCACATGGAAATACTACATACACGGAATAATACAACAACGGTATTAATGGCTCGTGACATACATCAACAACTTCTGTGACATGAGTACACATTTTTAATTCTCGATATAGTAACTACCAACATCACCTAATCAGACGCATTCCTTCTCTTACAAATCATAAGAGGTACACACAATGTTTAAATACAAATATAGCAGCAGAGAGGGTGGACCGTACAAATTGGTTTCGAGCAAGTTCGTCTAAAAATAAAGATTCACACGAAAAATTATTTAAAAAAAGGTCAATAACGCCAAACTGAAACCTCTAACCGAATCGAGATTCTCTCCGTAGCATCGCTATGGGGTTAGTTCGCGCTGTTACTTCGCCGTTGACACTTGTGTTTATAAAATTTTGTGAGTGTTCGTTTATGTACTCGTGCACGCAATTTTGTTAACTCACCCTCCCTGCTGCTGTAATTAAACCATTGCGTTATAATGATTGGTGAAGCTCTCTCAGCACGATTAGCTCGAGAGAGACTAGAAGCAATTAAGAAATATCTACCTGTCCGTGATTCTGTCAAACAAAAATTACAAGACCGTCAACAAACACAAGAAGAATTTACAGAATCCGCAGAAGAATTATTTAAACCTATCACGGAAACTACTGAAGGTATTGTTCCTGTGTTAAAAGAAACAGCGAAACAAACTGAAAAAATAGAGGAGCGAACTAAGAAGACAAAAAAAATTCTACGAGAACTTCCCGCTGAAATAGCTGCGGCTCAGCCAACTGGAGAGACAGATTATACAGAAGGTGATACTCAACAAGAATCATAAGCACGAGCCAGGGTTAATCTGTCTGATAAATTTACCGAAGATGTTATTAGCGATATCAGACAGGTGAAAAGTATAAACCAATTAGTTGCGAGTGCTGTGAAAGGTTATGAGAACCGAAAACAGTTTTTAAAACCTGAATACGCTGATGATCCTATAAGTCGCGATACTTGGTACAAATGGATATATCGTATATATTACGACGTTGATCAAGCTCGAAACAACGATCCAAGATATATGGAATATATTCATATGATAGATAGTTATATTTCGTTTATACAATTACCACCAGAACAACAACAACAAATACGACAACAACAAAAACAGATGCAGAAAAAAGCACAATCACAACAACAACCATCACTACTGCCAAAACGGCGAGTGCAACGACGACAAAAGGAATCAGAACAACAACAACAGTTATCATCACCACAACCACGAAAAACATCATCCAGCGATGAAGCATTTTATTCCCAAGCAGAAGAACCCTCAGATATCCCTGATTATTCATTAAGTTCGGATAAAGGTGCAACTGGAAGTGGTATTAATGCTCGAGGAAGTGGTCTTGTTACTTGTCCTAACAATGTCGTAGCTGACGTGGATAGATTAGAAATTTTGGTTGGTGGAAAACGAGCCGGTAATAATTCTCCTGAAATTATCAACGAAATCTCATCCATTTGTCAACGATTATTTACCGGTGGCATCATGGATATTAACGTGTATCGGTCTCTCATTAATGAATTTATCGATGATTATCACAGTGACTGATTAAACAGTTAGATATAATTATTATAATAGATGATCATACATGTTGCTCAACGTGGACCAACCATGTTCAGGGTGGTAAATTCAAGATTACCTGTATACAAGACATTTTACGGAGATGGACTCGGTGATGTTGTTAAGGGTTTATTTTCGAGGATAGCCCCAAAAGCAATACAGATCGCAAAGCAACTAGGAATGAAAGCTATAGACGTTGTTCGTGAAAAAGGTATTAGCGCTGCTGGTGACTTTGCTAGTAAAGCATTCTCTGCAATCAAGGATAGACTAGCACGATTAATACGACGAAAATCTCAGCCACCAGTGAAACTGGCCAGCACTGAAGTGATGCCTGCAAGTGTTAGTAAAATAATAAATTAAGCCGCAAATCAAAGACTAGCAGAGTTAGCTGACGAAAAGGAAAACTTGTAGCAGCAAGTCTGATAGCGGGAAGTGGTCTTTGTATTAGACAATGACCAATAACATAACATGTTTAAACGTGTACCTGATCCCGCATTTGACATGGATGCGCCAGTTCTCAAAGATGAATCTGTGCGTGATTATCAATATTATTCTTACGATGCGCGAATGCCAAATCAACGCAGACGAATTGAATTACAAGTTCAAGATACAAGTAGATATTTCTTGCCCGCTGAAGCATTTATCGAAGTAGAAGGTGAAATTTTAAGAACAGATAATACTGAATACGGAGAAAATGTTAGTATTGGTTTTGTTAACAATGGCATCATGGCGTTGTTCGACAGCGCCACGTATATGATCGACGGAAGAAATATTGAATCGATTCAAAAAGATGTTGACGTTGCCACGACGATAATTGGTCTTGCAAGATGCAGCGACGATTATTCAAGAACAGCTGGTCTATCAATGATGTTTACCAAGGACACTTCTGATCATCCTGAATATAATCAGTATGAAATAGAACGACCAAGAAACTTTGCTAGAAATGCCGACGCGGATGTGCAAAGTATGATTATTAATGTCGATCCAGATTACAATTTAGGATTTATGATGCGTCGAACAATGTTGCGTGATGGACCCAGAAGATTTTCTTGCGCGATTCCACTATCACATATTTTTGGATTCTGCAGACACGTTAGAAGAGTTATTTTTGGAGCCAAACATACAGTTGGACTTGTACGAAAAGCAACCGACGATGATGCAATATGGCGACCCGCCGGTGATGCTGGTAAAGTAATACTGACAAAGCTTTCATTGTGGATGCCAGTAATGACTCCAGCGATATCTGAAGAAGATCGGTTACTCGCTTTCATGAGCAGCGGCGGTAAGTCGACGCTATCATGGTTAACAACAACCACAGATACTGTTCAAAGCACAATTAATGGGGTATTTACGTGGCAAAAAGCATCACAGCAAGGTGTTTCTGACCGCGACATATATTCGTTGCGCTTCAAGATACTGCACGATTAAATAGTCAAACGCGTAGTGCAATGATATTTGACAAACTCGGTGTTTCAGAAGTTTCATTGAGGGTAAATGGACATCAAGAACCATCGGAGGATATTTTGTTAAATTTTGCTCAAAATCATGTAGCACGTGCGTATCATCGACTATGGTCATTTATGGGACGTGATCAAAATATTGATACTGGTTTACAAATATCACAGTTTGATTTCGCACATTTATATCCGATTTATTATTTTTCACTGGAACATTTGGATTTGTTTAGACAGTCTGTCGTTGACATACATTTTTGAGCTCGTGTTAACAGAGTTGTTGGAGATGTTCCCAATTACAGAGCAATCGCGGTTATATTATCCGATAAAACAATGTTACTTGAAGGTGTATGTGGTCGCATGAGAGTCGTTGATGCTCCCGTAGAGAATATGCAACGTTACTGACCTAAGTCAGTACATTTAGAAGTCAGAAATATATTATAACTGTCACATCATCATGTTAGTGTCAGTCTGACCCCGGGTCAGATTAAACGATTACAATCACCGTTAGCATCATGATGCGGAACAAAAATATCATTAAAACAAGAACAAATGAGCGGTGCAAATAAATTATCGTTGACCGAGCGTCAATTCAAGAGATTCAACGAAGCTAAACAAGCCAACAAAGGAATACGATTAAATCTTTCCGTGGGTGCAATCAAGGATACTATTAAAACCGGAGGAATATTTCCACTTCTTGCAGCTATTCCAGCATTAATAGCTGCAGCCGCTCCAGCTGTTGCAAAAGCTGCTGCGTTAGGTGCAGTTGGGACAGCTGCTGGAATGGCATTAAAGAAAGCAACAGGAAAAGGATTAAAAAAAAGACGACGACGAGGTCACGGTCTGAGACTTCCAGGGTCTCGACCAAACAACGTTTGGGGAAAAGGATTAAGAATTCCAGGGACTCAACGATAGTTCCACTATCGAATTTTGATTTACTCGATGCTGCTAAGCAACTAAATATAAAGAATTTTAGAGGTGTTTTTATGCGTGATCAATTGCCGTAAAATCCAAATCTGTCAGAAACAGGTATTATTAATCTTGATAAAAGCTCTGGTCGTGGCACTCACTGGGTTGTGTACGCGATTGATCCACGTGGAATTATTTATTTCGATTCGTACGGACTGGCACCACCAAAAGAATTTTTAAAATACGTCGATACAATACGAAGTACTGCACTTCAAAGTATTCCAATCTGGTATTCAACGCTACCAACACAAACATTAACGGATCCACCAATATGTGGCCGTGAAGCGCTAGCAGTACTTGATGCTGTATCAAGATCAACGAAACCACCTAATAAAGCTGTACACGAATATACGATTTCTGTTTTAAATAATCGCTAATCATATAATGGTTGATATTTATGGAAGATCAGTTAAAACCAAACCTCAACAAGCATCAGGTGAAGAATTACTCAAGCGAGTAACAAGGC
This sequence comes from Megalonaias nervosa, assembly GCA_016617855.1. Lineage (NCBI taxonomy): Eukaryota > Metazoa > Mollusca > Bivalvia > Unionida > Unionidae > Megalonaias > Megalonaias nervosa. The sequence continues at coordinate 48,472 of JAECUM010004552.1, forward strand.
AGATCAATGATGAATTATCTGACATGCTCAATCTTGCCAACGTTGATCCAAACGAACTTGTTGTATTTCAAAACAGTGAAGGAAAATTGAAGACAAGTAATATTTCAATCACCGATATTATTATTTGTAATCGATTATCGCGAGAAGGGCTCATTGCTGTATATGACAAAGAGGGCAAACTTGTTCCTAGTGTTGTTACTCCATCATCGATCCGAGATAGTATAAGTGAATGAGTGTTAAAAACCGGTGATATAATGAACGGTGTCATTAACATGAATAACAATAAAATTATTAATGTAGGAGAACCGACGGATAATCTCGACGCTGCAACAAAAAATATGTAGACGATAACAATATTCCGATGACAACTTCGTTGTCAACGATCAATGATGGAATGACCGCATTAAAAACTGAATTTTTAAATCATGTACAACTGTTTATGAATTTTCGCAGAAACGTGAACAGAACCACTAATGATTTTTTTGGAAGTCCACCAACCGTTGATATTAAACTCACCGACATAAACACGAAACTCAATGATATTCTCAGTGGAATTCCTAATATCGTTCAAAAAACTAATCTGATTAAAATTCCTCACTGACGAGCTAACAATATCGTGTACACGGTATCATCAGGATCATCAACGTGGACACCGCAAAATAACACTATTAAACATACCGCAGAAGTAACCGGTGTGTACAGGTTGTCCGTGTTCAGTTCTGCAAAATTTATAATATTTACTACATTTTCATGGCGTTATTCAACCGATAATTTTTCTGGGACTGTATCTGTAGTGTTAAATAAAGATACCGAAGAAACGTTTATGCTGGTATCAGATGATAAAAAATTAACCACAGCGTCTTACTGGGGGTGCATAGAATTTGTAGCTGAAACACCTCCGTTGTCTTAGACAACGTCTTAGACAACGACTTTAATACAGTATAATGATAGATGTTAACAGATACAGATACGATCAAGTAATAACATGGCAGAATAAATTAAAAACCATCATCGATAATTATACAGCAAAAATAAAGAAATATCGTAGACGTGCGGTCATCGTTGATATCATGGTTTATTCGGTTTCTACGCTAGTTGCTGGAATCTGTGTAGTATTAGCATCGCTAGCGGCGATGACAGCGCCGATCGTTGCAACAATCATTGTTTCATCGTCAACGTCGATCGCTGGAATATTTAATATTATCGCGAAAAAGATAAATACGTGCACGAATGAAAAATTGAACGATGAAATTACATACTGCAACGACCGCATACTCTAAATTATCATTGATGATTTCTTCGTCGCTCAATGATGGAATAATCACCGACGAAGAATTCAGTATTATAATAAAGGTCTACAATGAAGTATTCGACGACAACGTCGTCGACGATGTCGTCGTCGGTGATTTAAAACAATAATAGTATAATAATGTCAACGTTCGATCAGCGATCGCAGGAATTATTACAACAGATCGTCACTAATATTGCTCCGGTAAGAACCACAATGATATCGGCGAGTTCAACTAATCCTGAATTCAGTATTAATTTTCCAACTGCAATTCCAGCATCCGTGATAGCGTTAGCGCAATTACGAGTTTATTACAGTTGGCCCAACATCAGGTCAAAATCGTTTGGTGGACTACAGCCAAATAATTCATTAGTATTTGCAAATAAATATAAACCAGATGGGACTCCTGATTGGCAAATAGTTAGTATTCCAACGTTCAGTTATCAAATAGAACAGATCAATGAAGAATTCCAGCTCAGAATTAAATCTATCACAGGAAAAGAATCAAAGATTGCTATTACCGTCCACGAGCCAACGCTGTCTTCGGCCGTTGAAATATTATCCCCCGATTACGCCGTTGACATTTATCAGTCCACGATTAGATCAGTGTTAGGATGGTCAGATATTAAACCAACATATGAAGGTCCGCCACAACTAAGTCTAGATGAATTTTTGACGACGGAGCAAAAATTTATGAAAACACCTGAATACAGAAAAAAGTATCCATGGGACGTTGATGAATATTTTATCGCCGATGATGGACAAAAAATATTTTTAATACTAGATTTTTATCGGCTAGAATTTGAAAACCAAAGATTATCTATTAGTGGTTATACCGCTAATTTGTTTTTTGAATTAATCATAGATGAATTTAATAGAATTCATGAACATGTAAAAAATTTAATTATTGATTTAACAAAAAATTACAACGATGACGTAAAAAAAAAATATCATTGATTCAATTAGGCATCTAAACGCATTAGTATCTGACTATACACATATGATAGATGTGGTAGATGAAAATGCTAAATTTGTTGAAAAAGTATTTATTAAAAATTATGGTATTGATAATTTGACTGAACGTTTCGATATTAAAAAATATTTAAAAGGTATTCTCGATGAAGATATTGATTATAATATTATCCCCAAAATTGAACTGAACATCGCAGATATGTTTCCCACGATTCTTGAGTCGTGGAGAAAAGTAACCCCACCAACAAGTATTCTCAGATACAATAACGATCCATACGGTGGCGGCCGTCATGTCTCACCGGGTATCGTCGCGATCACATCAACGATCGCTGTCAATCTAGTATGTGATGTTATCGACGGTAGTTATCAAGTCGGTAACGAAGTCAGTGACAAAGTCACCGGTGAAAAACCCAATCAGGCCCAACAAGGATACATTCTCTACTCATTTACCCCTCAAGTCCCTCCAGGTTATTTGATTGTATCAGAACCAATCAATGTTGCTTACCTGCGATGTCATAGTCGTCTCTTATCAGGGATACATTTCAAACTTACTGACCAGTCTGGCCACTTGCTCGATCTTAGGTCAGAGTCGTTAAATGTAAACCTGTATGTGCGTTCGTAGAACGTCATCGTAGAGCGTCATCTTAAGATCTCCACGTTCGTAATGACTTCGTCATAATTACATCACGGCGGAAAACACCAAGAAAAAAAAAATATCAAATAATTATTTCTTTTTACCCCGTGATTTTTCCTTGACGTTGTCAAGGGGTCAGAAATGAATTATTTTGATACAACACGATTAGTTTCGTTGTCACTGGTGACGGAGTCACTATGATCAGTCACACTCGTCCTTATCTTTAGCTAGTAACTCTTCCGCGTCTTTGTTCATCAACTCCGTCATCGACATGATATCTCTCAGCTGTTTTATACGAGCATGTACGAGTCTTTTCGTTTCGTATTCGTGAGATAATTCTGACTTAACCTTTTCGATGGCCCGTGAAAGAGGAACAAATAATTTCACTTGCGTATCCGTGATTGCTGCCAGCAATCGTAACATCGCCTGCTGGATCAACTTTATGAATCTATAATCGGAAGGCAAAGTATACCTATTTTCTGACTTCCGAAATTGTAATGATTCAAAATCACTCATTATTTTATCAACATCAAGTTGTTCAAATATTTTCACGCAGCTGTGTTGTAATTGCTTAATAGCAGTAATAATAGCATTAATATTTTCATGATTCATTATATAATAAATATTTGTTTAAATAAAAATATATTTCTTAATTAATACATTTCTGAATAAATATATATTTATATTTCTGAATTAATGCGGATAAAAAATATTTTTTAAATCAGAATAAAAAGGCAAAAGGAAGTACCTGACGAGCAGGTTGATGACGTCGGATAAATATATTTTTGGGTAACTGTTATATATTTTTTCTCATTCAAATTGCAATTATTGGATCGCTAAGCGCGATTGCGGGGTAATAAAAACACCCCCTAAGTGAACCCCGGGCGCCTTTGAGGTTTAGGGGTGCCAGGCGAGTTACACCTGGAATTAGTTGTTTTTTTTTTACAATCACCCATATCTCATCATCAACTGCCCGGATTCTTATCACTGAATATAAACGCGTGGCATGTATAGGCAATAACAAAGAAAGGGAGACAACTGCTTCATTGCTTTATCAGCGATGACGGATTTATCTCGCTTCATTGTACATACCGGAACGTGATCCTTTGTTCAAATTTTTTTGAAAATGCTGATTTTCTTGAATTATCTGCCACATATTGTACCGAACGCGGGATGATACCAAAATATTTATCAGCAACATTTATAGAATTAAAAATTATTTCTTCACCAGTATCTGTATTTATGGATATAACCGACCTCTTTTCAAACATTTTACATCTCCCAGTATTTCCAAGTGCAGAATTCTGACTTTGTGTAACAACCCGGAGGTTAGATAAATTATTATCCTTTGGGTCTGATTTAATGTGATCAATTACAAGTCCGTCTTTGATGACCCCATGAAAACATTCAAATACGAACCTATGGGAGTAATAATGTTTATTTCCAGCATGGAATCTGAGATAACCAATACCATTGTCAGAACCGACTGGTTTTTTCCTTTGACAACTTCTGATGACACCATCACGAGACGCTTCATAATTTTTAATGATGGGATGTTTAACAAATTCATTTTGCTCCATTTATATATAATATTATTTGTCTAAATGATTATTTTGAAATCTGGCCAGATAGTCTTCAGCGGTTTTTATAGGGGATTCACCTGACGACTTCTTATCATAATATCGTTTCAGTTGTCTGCATCTTTTACCACCGCACTTTACACACAACTGGGTTTCTCCTCTGACTCCAACACCGCATCGTAAACACGGTTTTGGTCCTAGACTCCCTCTACGATAGCTTTGCATATGTTGGCCACAAAATTCATTCACGCATGATTTATTACAAGGAGTTGAAAATCCAATCATAAGCCATCGGCATCGGTTGTTTGTTTGAATCATTATATATATATAATTAAAGTTTGATTAAACATATATTTGCTTTAAATATAGTATGGAGGAATTTGAAAGATTATCCACAATTGAACCTTCCACCGCAAGAGTTGATCTTGATAAATTACCAAAATCTTAATTTAATTTTTCGATGCAAGATCTGGCTTTGATAAATAGTGATATAACCGATCGTATCCGTGAAGCCAAGAAAGAATTTTGCAATGATGGAGCGGTTCATACTTGGTCGACATTCAGGATTATGAACGACAACACCGCTGGTGGTGTTGTTGACACTAGAATGAGTGACGAACGAGGTAAAAATATTATTAACTTTCTAGACAATCAGCGATACATTATTTTAGTAAAATTTATTGGGCAGATAGATGATGATACTTGGATTATTCGTGACAAACGTGAACCCATACGACTTCATACTGGAAATAATACTGATACATTAAATAAGAATTCCAAGCCAGGAATACTGACCGGTATTGATAAACCGTATTATGAACGAACGTATCCTGTCACGGCGGTTATATATGCGATATATCCGCTAAATGATAAACCTAGCGTTGGCGATCTCAAACCAATGAAATTGTCAAGGAGACTAAACTGTGTAGCTGAGCGAGTTATGGAACATTTCTCAAAAGCAATACGCGGAAACGGTTTAACTGATCTAAGACGTACAAAAATAAATGAGTGGGCAGAAACAGTTAAAGATAGCAGAACATCTATCAGCGACGTTGCTAAGCTAGAAAAGAAATTGAGATTTCCAATAACAGTAAAAACACTAACCGGAGAATTTTTGTACAAACTGAAATATATAAAAAATGGAACCCCTATAACAATCATTGATCATAATGCACATGCATGGACTGATGCTGTAACAATATTTCCACGAGATAGAATAGTCAGATTTTATGACGATTATATATTCGATGCTATCAGCGATATCAGTAAGAGTGATCCTGTATCTATTTGGTTATTTCAGAGTTCAGAATCCGCATATTACGATCAATTTGTAAAACTTAACAGAAATATTTACCGTAGAGAATCTCTCCATGAAGAAATGAAGAATCTTGCACAACGCCTTTGGCGTGAATATAATTCTGACAACGTCGAAGTTGAACAATTAAGAAATAATTGTTTCACAGTTCCATCAGTTGCTGCTCACTTTGCTCAGGAGAAAAATTCATGGAAACCGACACGATCAGAATTCCTTGAAGATGTTCAGAAAAGTTGTGTCGAATACGGACATGGCGGATTATGGAATACCAAATACGATCATCGTAAAGTTATATCCGTTGATATGGTTGCGTGTTATCCTGGAAGTTTTCTTGGATACGGAGAATGTTCTGAATATTTCAAAATATTCGGACATCCGACTCATGAAATGACAAGAGTTGCGATAAATGGACCATTACCTGACTTTGATTTAACTGGATTCGCTTGTGTAAAATCATTTAAGTTCCGTAGTAATCTTCATCCAATCGTTTATGCGTGGTTTGGTAGACATTTCTCAGAAAAATATTGGGTTCCAATAGTACTATTACGATACATGCTTGATACTAAAATCTTAGTGTCGTTAAGTGTAAGTGAAGCTATTATATCATATCATCCGCAGAAACAAGTTTGGTTACCACAACAAAAGAAACATTCACCCCTGACAGAGTCAGGCGAAGATTGGGATAAAATTGATTATGAAAATAAAGTTGCAAAAGATCTCGGTAGAAAAATAATTGGTAAATTTACTCAGGGTGGTTCGTATGATCATAAACGACATTGTACAAGATTAATCATGGATGATGCTGAGTTAGATTTTATAATTACTGATACAACGAACAAAGGAACATTTATAAGCAGAAGTAATGCTTATTTGTCAGACAGAATTAAATTAGGTTCAATCGTAAGTTATATCGATGGTGAGTCACCGCAATTTACTCATTTAAGATCTTCTATGCTCGCTTACGTTTCTATAAATTTATTATCGATGATAAATAGATTTCCTTGTTACGCTGTCAGAGTTGCTACGGATTCATTTTATATAAATAACGAGTATGTGGATTTGGTAAAACCGTTACTTGGTATCGGTGAATGGGGATCATGGCGAATAAAACAAGAAAGTATACTTGACTATTCTGAATCAGCCGACGTTGATATCAAAGAAATATACTACGGTAATGACAATCAAATAACAGTATCAGCATCACCATCTGTATTTGATCCCGTGGCTAGACATAAAACCATTTATCTCAGTGGACCTGGAGGTTCTGGTGAAACAACACGTGCCATTGAATTATTTCGGAGTTTAGATATGATTGTGCTGACACCTACGCACAGACTAGCAAGAGAAATAAAACAACGAGGAGTAAAATCGTGTACATATCATAGTTTCTTCAGATGGTGTGGAGATACATGGACACCTGAGCGAATGGGTGAGAAATATATTCCCAAAATCATCATCTGGGATGAGATTTATACGGTGTCGTTAGAAACACTAAAAATATTTCTTGATTGGTTACTGACAAAAAATACTGCTGTGATTATGTGTGGCGATCATGGTGAACCACCACCTTTTGTCGGAAAATCTCCACACGAGTGGTTAAAATCATTTGTGGATTATTATGAAGAAATAAATGATGATCATAGAGCCATTGATGAACCTCTGAAAGAATTTAAAAGATTAACCAGACTACAGCCAGATAAAATACAATGTGAGATAATGCGTGAAATAATTCCAGAAACTCCTGTGAACGATTTTTGGAATTTATGGAGACCAAATGATTTAATAGTTGCGAGTAGAAAAATAGTTCGTGATGAATTGCAAGAGAAATTATTTCTGTTACACAAGGAAAGATTTCCAACGTTACCTGTACCATTATGTTATCGCCCAGCGGATACTCGACGACAGAATATTGAAGTTGAAATTCCGGGAAGAAATGAAAAACAGAATCTTGTGTTAAATGATATTGTTTTGGTTGATGTTGATGTTGTTGAGAGCGCGTTGAGTATGAATAACTCACCGTGGAAATTAGGATATGCTATAACAATTCATTCGTCACAAGGACTAACTATTACTGATACAAATATCTGGATTGTCGATGATAGAATAGAATGGTCAAATTTAGTTTATCTCGCAGTATCTAGAGTCAGGAGAATATCTCAACTACACAGGGTTGTCATAGACTCCACAGAAAATAATAATCAAACTGCTAGCGACAACAACGAAGTTGTTGTTGGCGTAATAAGAAAAAAACTATTTGGTTATAAGCAATGTGACAAACAAAAAAAAAATAATCGCGATTTTGATATCGATGTTGAATTTATTATGACGCTAAAACAATAACAGAATAATCGTTGTGTAATTTGTAACTGTCACATGTTGTGGAAGTATTCTTGTAATAATCCAAAACAATTTACCGTAGATAGAATTAATAGTGATCTTGGTCATACACGTCATAATGTCACATTGACATGTCTTGAATGTAATCGACACAGGGGCGCTAGTTTACAAAAGTGAACGTGGTGGTAATTGTGTGTCCTCAGGAATTACTTGTAATTGTTCAAGTACAAATCCACGTTGAGGAGCAGTTGAATCCAGTCTGTAGATGGCGGGTCTACCCGTAGACCTAACCACGCTAGAAATTTTATGTGTGGCCGCACTCCAGATAGGATCAGTTGCTCTTTTTTTACCCCCTTCAAGTTCACCAGGTTCATATAAATGCCTTACAGTCATATTACCTAACACTGGTTGTTTTGAAAAGTCACGTCGTTGTCCGTAACCATCGCTACGGGGTATATGTTTTTTTTGTAATTGCATTAATAGGTTTCATAGAAGTTGCACTAGTAATTTCATTATTTAACGCAGCTATCACACTTGGTAATCTTGCAACCCATTCGCGAGATCTTGTATCTGCCTGAGTTATTTCCTTCGCATACTGGTATCCAAATAACCGCTCAGCGAGTGTTCGATTAAATCGTTCAACTATTGCCTGATCACGAGGAATTGCGATGTGTCCTCGTCTGAATTTGACATTATGTTTTTTCATCAGCGATGGTACTGCACCAAGAAATTCTTTGCCAGGATCAACTTGTAGCAGCTGTGGCCATCGTAGACCACCTTGTGGTCCGGATCCTCATTGATAAATTCGTTCAAACGCAGACGCAACTTCAGTTGCTGTCTTTGTTGACAGTGGTTCTGCTTCTTTATATCTACTTGCAACGTCAACGACAGTTAATCCGTATTTGTATGTGCGTGATTGACGTCTACGTGTTTTAATAGTATCGTGCGGTGAAAACAAAATATCTGCTTGATGAACTTCATTGGGGAAGCTGACATCAAAATACGCGTACTGAATTTTTTTAGGTGGACGTAGATAGATTTGCCATATTGCCTGTCGTGCTAACCACGCTGCAGCAACAGCACGTGAAACTTTTGCTGCTTCAGCAAGTTTACTAATTGCTGCTTTGCCCTTCCAATATCCTCTTGGGGAATAATAAATGGACTCCATTATAATAGTTATATAATTAATTACCCAGCCCCTAACATTATTTTACCTTTCATACCAGCTTTTACCAGAAAAGCAGCTAATTTTTCTCGAAATGATTTATCTTTTACATTATTTATGGCATGAATTAATTTTATATCGGCGAGATGTCGTTGTTGTAAATCTTTATTTCGATAAGCAATATCATGAACGTAACATGCTTGATCGATTCCATTTACGGGATATTCACCAGGCCGAGGTTGATCTTGATCGTCAAGACGAATATCTAAACGAGTTCCTGGCCCACAATAATTATAACCCGGTAAGTGTTTTTCCCCGGGATATTTCGCCTATGGTAATCCTGGTAATTTTCCAAGCGAATCAGCAATATCACCTCCTGTCGCTGTGTTTGAAATGAATTTGTATTTTTTTTGAGCCACACTTTTCACACTTACCTGTCAGTGCGCGTTTTTTATTTTTTGTTATTATTGTTGTTAATCCAGTGGTGGACGTGGCTGCCCTGCATCGAACACAATATAAATTCATATTATTTATCATATGGATATAATTGACTTTTCGGCGACACGAAAACAAGAGCCAGTAAAACATCACCCAGCGCTACTGAATTCTATCAGAATGATAATAATAGGTCCATCTGGATCTGGCAAAACGCAATTATTGCTTAATTTGATAATGAGATGGCTCAAGTGGGATAAATTGTACCTAGTAGCACCATCTGTAGATGATCAGCGATGCTATGAAATACTTAAGGATTTTAATAAAAATGCAAAGTTGCTAAATGAACACAGTGACGTTATTGATTTTATCACTGATATTGATGAAGCACCATCTGTAGATGACCTTGATGGAAGTATTAATAATTTAGTAGTATACGATGATGTCATGCTGGACAAACAATCAAATTTAGCTAGGATATTTTCTCGAGGTAGACATAAAAATAGAGACGTGATTTATGTTACACAGCGTTATACACAAATTCCAAAAGTAATCAGAGATAACTGCAATATTTTAGTTGTATTTAACGGAGTTGATAATCATACGCTGCAAAATATTTATTATACTTGGTGTTCAGGGGACATGGATATGAATAAATATAAAAATTTCTTTGCACACGCGCAAGCTACCCCGTTTGGTTTTATAACAATAAACTTGCATGATCCGAGGTCAAGATATCGTAACGGACTTGATACAATATTTGGATAAAAACTACAGCAGCAGGGAGGGTGAGTTAACAAAATTGCGAGCACGAGTACATAAACGAACACTCACAAAATTTTATAAACACAAGTGTCAACGGCGAAGTAACAGAGCGAACTAACCCCCGTAGCGATGCTACGGAGAGAATCTCGATTCGGTAAGAGGTTTCCGTTTGGCGTTATTGGCCTTTTTTTAAATTTTTTTCGTGTGAATCTTTATTTTTAGACAAACTTGCTCGAAACCAATTTGTAGGGTCCACCCTCTCTGCTGCTGATATGCAGATACTTTACGATATGTTCACAAGTCCAACAAGCCTAACTCTGTATAGTTCACAACTATGTATTCAAATTCAAAATTAAAACAAGTATAAGTTCTAACATAACTCATTAATAAATGCAGTAATTCAATACGATGCACACAGCAGCAAATTACACAATTAATTCCGATCACAGGCTAACACTCTATGTAACTCAATCTTGTATACTAATTTCTCTACAGAACGTTACGATAGGTCAATAACTCAAATACGTAGGTGAGATTAACTCTAATAAAGGTAACTTATACATACCAACATAATTCAAGTAATCAATTTCTACATACTACATATAAACTTACAACTCTCAGTTAGTAATGTTCAACAAATTCGGGCGAAGAATTCTTACCTTTAAGAAACTTTTCAAGTCTGAATTCCCACTCTCCCTTTTACGAATGACCTGTATTCGGAGTACGCCTATTAGAATTCACTCCCTAACTTACTAGACCTCTGCGTTGGTCAAAATCCTGGCGAGTACTGACGATATCGTACAATGATTTGTAGAATAAGGGTCTGCTTCGGACAGGTGCCCCGCCCATATGTCCCTAACTCAGTCCTGATTTGATACTGGGGTCTCTTTAAACTGTAGTGTGCCTAGTTTCTCACGCACATGTCAAATTTCTTTCTCCCGCGCCTAGACCGAGACTTGGATGTGAATAAACAACCTCTTCTGGTTTTACCAGTTACTTCGTCCCTTTGAAGATAGCCACACCTTTCTTCTCTCCAGCGTCGATTCAAGCCGCAATCGTGCGCAACAAAGTTCAGTCGCCAGTGTCGTGGCGACATTCTCCACCCCAGGTAAGTTGTGTACATGAGGGCTGTCTTCACAACGTGACAATCTGTTATATGTATACTCTGGTCGAAATCAATTTTGTCTTTATCGACAACTCAAATCCTAAATCAAATATGACAAGTCTTATTCTATAACGAAACATTTCTTTTTCTTTCTTCTTCTTCTTCTTCTTCTTCTTCTTCTTCTACAATCATGTCAATGGCTTATTTATTCAATCGGTATTTAATAAACCAGACCCCTTTCGTCATATCACACACGGACAATATCTCGAGATTAGTTAGGAATGTGGTTAAAAAAAAATAAAGTCGTTAGTCCTGTATTTCTCGCGCTTACATGGTTCCCGAGAAAAATCCAGTGAGAGTAGAGATTAAGATATTGGCCTTCTTACAAGTAGCAACCTTATCCTTTATGATTTGAAAGCAATTCGTACCGCAGGCGAAATTAAGCGCAGGTTCTATAGAGTTAGCAAGACTATAAGAATTCCACAAAGAAAAACTTGAGCCGTACTCATTATCGAGGTAGAGTTATAAACATTCCTAGTCTGACATTAACTAGCTTTTCGGCTTTTTACTTTCACCCAGCATTATTCTGTATATTGTGCAATGTATGAATGTCGTCACGCAAGTCGGAACTCAATGTATTTTGTCCAGCACACATATTGCCATGATACGAACGAAATCGGACTATTGTCGATAATGTTTCTTAGTCTTCAGTCTTTTCTTTTCAAATAAAAGTCTAAGATCTTTGTAATATTACGACCCAAAGTCTTAAAGTGTGCATCATATAGAAGCGAAACCGACAAATTTAGTAAAATTCAATAAAGTTTGTTTCCCTTGAATACAAAGTGAAAATTCAAAAGACACTTCCAGTTTTGTGAATTAAATCCCAAAGAATCCTAAATGTTCTATCACAAGTAAAAAAATATATAATGTTTCAATTGAATTCCAATAATCTTGATGTGCCATGAGTCTTGAATATCGTGATGTTCCACAATGGCATAATCCAGAATGTCTTTGGATTAGTTCTCAATAATCTCAAAGTAGTGTTTTAGTCCAAAAGGTCGACGAGCATTTTGCAACTCCAATGAATACTTTAAATAAATATTTCCTCTCAAATTATATCTGAACAAACCACAAAATCTGTTTATAGATTGCCAGAGACTGACATAAAACTGGTATGAATACATGTTTACAAAAGTCTCTATATATACATATTTCATTGAACCTGCAACGCAATAGTATTTTATACTGAAAAAAAACCACCATCTCGTTAACTAGGTTAGGTTTTGTTGTTGTTGTTGTTGTTGTGGGGCTTAACGCCATTTTTCAGCACACGATAGGCTATACATGGCGGCCAGTATTAATGGTGGAGGAAGAAACCGGGAAATCCCCGGAAAGAACCACCGACCCACGAGAAGCTACTGGCAAGCTTTCTCACATATCCACATTCGCCGAATCCTAGACTCGATCCCACGCAGACAGAGGTGAGATGGCAATGATCCGTAATGAAGAGCGCTTTAGACCACTCGGCCACTCGGGGCCCTCGGTTAGGTTTTGAACTCAGATTCAAGTAAACATAAGTAGTACAGGTAAAAATGGTTCTGGACAATATTTTTAGAAGATATTTTTTTTATGCAAGAAATAGGTGGTTTTGGATCACTTTTTCTTGATGCAAAGAAATGATGGTTCTAGACCAAGTTTAGGAGACGATTCTTTTTATGCAGAGAAATGACTGTTCTAGATCAGGTATTCAGAGTTGTGGGTTTTAGACTTCTTTTTATTGAAAGTTTCTTAATGCAGTAAAACATGGGTGTTTTGGACCAAACGCAGAGGGAAAAAATGTTAGTTTTGGACTGTGTATACAACAATGATGGTTCTTAACCAAACGCGGTGTGTTTTAGACCAAACGCAGATATAAATGTATTGTTTTTTGTTGTTTTGGACTAAGTTTTGTAAACAGTATTTTCTTACCTGATGTTTTATTTCCAAAGGCCAAAGTTGAGATACTATCAGCGTAGTATCTTTTATCATCAACGGTGCATAATCCGTTTTTGTTGATAAGCAATGTGGATATCCTGTGTCGATCTGACTTGAATTGTTCTCATGGTGTGATAATGGAGACTACCAGAAACAGACTCTCTGTAATACTCGATTGTGGCAATTTTTTTGACGACGGCATTTTTAATGCCTTTGGCTTTTCTCTTCACCGCTCCAATATCAATTTTGATACACCGTTACACTCGCCCATTGAACTTTCCTGTGACCTTTCTATTGTCAGCACAGTAAAAAGGACTGTCACTTAAATCAAAAAGCTCTTTGTGGCTAAACATATCCTGATAAATATCCTCTGTTTGAACCTCGTAAATGAGTGAATCTGTATCGGTCATGAGCAGACTAGCGCCATCGTCGTACAGCGACTTGATAAAGCCATAATGGAAATCCAGCAAGATCAAGTATGGCGGCTCCAACATACACCGGCTTGTTAAGATTCAGATTGTTTCTTCTCTGGACTCGATGGCTGTTAAATCTTCGTCAAAGATTTTCATATGCATGAAGTCATCAGATGAGACAAGCTTATCACGTCGTTGCACATTGTTGACGATTTTCAATTTTTTCCGTTTTCTAATATTTTCCATGGTCTTTCCAAACACGCTATTATTCATGAGTTTGGAGATATCTATTTCGAAGTCTGTGGTGGACAACGTGCGCTGCTGCGAGTTGAAAACAATGTAACCTTTCATCAAGCACTACCCCATGCTTCAGAGCTTGATCTAACAGACGACAATGTAAGATGTACTTGGTCTTGTTCTTAAGATTTGGCATAAGTCTTTTCACCTTGACGTCCACTAGGTCGAACTCATCCTTCAGAGTCAGTTGTTCCGCAGATAGCATCTCATTAGGGACAAGAAGTTTTTCAGCGCAGAACGAATAATCGTTGTGGAGATCGTTCTTGCGTTCTTGAAGAAACTGTTCTCCAAAGATTCAGCGAAAACTGAAACTGAAAGTGGTTGCGACATAACCCAGTGATTGAGATTATTCGTGTTCTGATTAATGGTGTAAACTGTTGGTTTAGTACGATCATAGTTGGACATGCATTTGTTATTGGCCACGGCATGTTATTCGCTAACGACGGAGAATCCACCTCGTACCATCTGTTCTGTAAACAAAAACATGTCAGGATCAGCAATGCGTCCCAATTTAAACCTGGTGATGAAAAGTATCATACTGGATCAAGCTGATAATGTTTTTGACATGTTTCCCTAAAATTTTGTAACACGTCTGCAAGTAACAGCACGTCCATTGTTTAGATACAGGTCGTGATAATCGCCGAGAGTCTGGCATCCAAATTTGTTCCATAGCGCCAGTGCTTTGTCGTATTCGTCGGTGAAACTGGATAAATTTAAGCTGGAATAAAACGCGTCTTTGGGAGGAAGAGATGTTTCATCAAACCGTGACCATCCGTCAATGTTCGTAACGGTAAATTCTTTTTTGTTTGAGCAAACTCATGTTCTCTGGATCTGTTTCATTGAGATGAACAGGGCACTTTCTGGCCAGTTCGTCCAGCAATACCGACATAAATTGAAAGCTGTCCATAAACCTAAATGGGCCCAACCGAGAACAACATGTACTTTTTTAAATTATTGGGGATGCATTTGGTTTTTGTTCCGACACATTTTAGGAACTCTTTGACCTGCTGATGGTTTAGCGCTACGAAGATAAAATGTCCGTCATACGCTCGTAGATTATGTACGATCACTGGAACAAAATCTTGATTTTTGAAATGGAGATTGTATTCGAAGTGAGCAGCTCCTCGATAACGCCCATTGAAGTGGCAGTGATCTCGTTTTCATCATGCGGCTTGAAATAATATTCGCAGATATGACAACGATCGGCTGACTTGTGCTCCCGTTGTTGTTCTGGTGTGAACGGAGTTAACTGTGCTGGATTTTTTCCGATGTCGGTAATTCGCTTGTACTCAAACAATAGCTGCTCAAGAAACCATAAGATGCAATTTGGGCCACATTGCGCACAGATTCTTATCGGCAGAACAGCATGTCTTGAAGCCAATCGCGTATGGCACGTGCTGCTGCTCCACGTTCGTGAAAGATATGCTGGGATCAGGATGAGGTCCCTCCACATTTTCCAGTATCGCTTTCAAATCAAACACGATATGAAAAGTCTGAGCAAATTGTTCCCGTAAAGTAAGCCAGCCGAATAAAGCTAAAGAAATAGAAAGGTTTCTCAAAAACAACCGCTGATTGGTTAAAACAAGTTCAAAAGGAAATAGAAGTTATAGCGGAGGAGATTCACAATCTAATTAAAATAAATCCCGATCTTAAGTTGTACAACAGCACTTTAGTCAAACTTCGCGATGGTGTCAATCAAACCCTTAGTACTCTCGGCATCAGCACCACAGTAAGAGTTGCATCTGCCAAAAGCAAATCATCTTCAGCCACATTAATTCCACCTGCAACTGGTGCAGTAACTGCACCGAGTACAAGGTAATTCAGATCATTATTGACAAATGCCACCGCCTCATCAAAACATTTCAAAATACATGTATCATTATAGTCTCCATCACCTTAGGCAACTCTAGCGACGATTCTGTCCATGGCGTCTCTGGAAATGCTATTATTTATATTAATAAAATTATAATATGTCAGGTCCAAAACACCCAATTTTTTTTAATTGCATAAAGAAAAAGGGGTCCAGAACCATTATTATAAAGAAACACCTTTAATAAAATGTTGTACAAACCCACATCTCTGTATACCTGGTCTAGAACCATCATATCTCTGCATAAAAAAGCACCGTCTCCTAAACTTGGTACAAAATCATCATTTCTCTTCATAAAGAAAAGTTGGCTGAAACCACAATTTTTCTGCATAAACATCACTTTAAAACGTGGTCCAGAACCATCATTTTCCTATACTACTAACTAATTGTTTATTTCTTAGAATCATAACAAAAATTAGGTGGCCACAACCCTCAATTACGGACAAAATTCAGCACAGTGTATATATATATATATATATATATATATATATATATATATATATATATATATATATATATGTCTCACAGTAATTGTACACAGTCATCATTTTAGAAACGGTTTATAAAGAGACTCAACAGACTTTGTTTATTGCATGAGTCTGAGCAATGTTAATAAACATCTAATTTGAAAAGAAAGATTGTTACATCGTATTAAATTAGAGATGACCTGATACGACCTGATAGAACACAGACAATGATGCTGTAATTTACCAAAGTCTTAGAACTTAGAATTTTGATGAGTAAAAGCTAAAAATAAAAATTCTCCTTAAATATTTCAAGAAAAGCACAATCTTCGTGGTGGTGAAATACTAATAACACTTATTTTGTTACATAAAGCTGCAAAAGTACGACACAAAAGACAACGTGTCCGTTGCTATCTCTATAAATGTAAATTAAAGGTTCTGGTCTATTTTAAAGATAAAAACTTATGAATTCAGCGTTATAGATCTGTTTGTTGATTTTAACGGTAGTTTGAACACATGTTTGACAACGACGCAACAATTAGCATCTAGATCCACTTTAAATCCTACTGTAATAGTTACTGTCGCAGATGCGTCCTTGTCGTTATATCTTGCAGCAAAACCAATAAATGCATCAATGATAACTGTAGTGTGTGTATCAATGTTATAACATCCAAGTGATATTGTTGTTATCGTGATTTGGTCTAATCCAGATTGGACTTGTATGATCACCGCAGATCCAACACTGGTCCAAAAAACCATATAAGGAAATTCTGACAAGCGATGTCAGCAGTGCCATTTCTATTGCTGATAGGAATATACATCTTTGTTGGAGTTCCTATATCACATTGGTCAGCATCAGGATAAGCATGCTGATATTGATCATGAGTATGCTCAACTTAACGAGTCCTAAATCATCAGCAGTTAATCCTAATTAAATAAACACGGTCACGACGACGTGGATCGATGCCGTAGTGGGACTTAAAGGTGAGTTTAAACGTGGCAATGCCGCTGCGATAAATACGGTTCAGTAACGTGTGTTGGTATTATCATTTCAACGTCAACGAGAACTTGCAAAGGCGATCAGACAATCATATGGAGTGTCCGCTGGCTGATCTGGTGACAGTGGATCGGGATCCACGGACAAACCACGTTACTTTCTACAGCGAGATCACGTGAATATATCGTTGCATCGCCGCGGTGATATATAACAGCGTTAACTTGGATGACTGTGTATTATTCGCACGACAGATCATTTTCGACGAAGTTTATTCATTTCACAGAAATGTATACAAATCGATTAATTGATGTATATCCGTGGATGGATTCCGCGATCGAGCTGACAGAAGATTACATTTATACACCGTTGCCTACAACAACAGCGAGGGTCAGTGTGGTCAATCGAATTGCCGAATCCTGGTTATATCCCAAGTCGCTGGACCGCTTTATGGTATTTGTTCAGTGTCTATTTAACTTTCCTTTTGTTGTGTGGAATAACACTCCAACATATATTACCGGACGAATCTACTAGATTCTACGGTAAAATGTTTCTCAAATGGTGAAGTCTCTGATCAAATATCACACCTATAAAGGTGATATCAATCCACAGCGACATGAATGTGGCAATGCCGGATCGATCACCATCCGAATTTAACTCGAAATACGATTTCAGCCCCTTTATCGCGATCAACTACAGATATAACGTTGATCCTAACATGGATTGATGTGTTCCTGCAGGTAGAAATAAAGGTCTTAGATGATCACATGGCATCGATGTTGACTGGGATCCAGCGCCGGTTCAGAATAAACTATGGCATATTCCCGATTTTGGTCGTCGGGCTCTCACTGCCTTCAATGCCAAGCCGATGTTACATTGAGCTGATCAGCAACGTAGTTGGAGCTACAGATACAGGTAATCATCAGGTTAATAGTGTTGATGTTAAACCTGTCGTCTTCGGAGACGATAAGGCAGGTAATCCGTGGACGTTCCTCTAAACAAGCTATTACTGAGAATGATAAACCAATAACAGATTTACCTGCGGCAGGTGAATTTGTAGTTCCTCAGACCAATCCTGATGTTGATGCAGTTAAATATGTAATTATTGGTGCTGCAGCAATAGTCTACACGAAGCAGTAACAAGATCAATCAATTGATGGATGCAATATAATGACTGAGCTATCCGAACAGGTTCCTCTTGAAGATTTTGGAAGAACACCATATATACCTGAGACAACAACGGAAACATAATTTAGTCATGGTAAGTGATCACCAATGACGATTTTAACTCTGCACAACCAATAGCTCCAACTAAGATGACACCACAGGAATATGTAGTAGGTTTATCTGATAATCACAATTGAATCGGATAGGACGAAGACAAGATAATCCTGGAGTTGAAAATTTTTTTTTAAAGGAATACATGGAGCAGATAACAATGCATATCTGATGGGCGAAGGTATTATTCCAACAACGGTATTTTATATTATGACAGCGGCGGCAGCAAAGTCATGATAATGACCACTGATGGACATCCTGCAGATCCATATGATTATTATTGCAAAACTTACTGACTCCAGATGAAGTAATTTTACTGACGGTAAAACAAGGAACTGAGTTATCTAACCTTCAAGTGAGCGCGACTCGCATCGAATATTTGATGAATTTCTAAGATTATTTCCTACTAAGCGTTATCGAGAACTGATCAATCAGACACATGGAGGTCAATCTGCTGTGCTAATTGTATCATGACTAAATAGAAACATCTTCACACAGACGTTCTTGCACGAGTCAGTGGCATCATTGACGTGCTTGACATGGATAGGTTCAGAACCTCGCAGTCCAATCAATTACCAGTTAGAGAAATTGAGGGAATGACTGAATTTACATAATGTAGAGAAAATCTGATTAAATTACATCGTGCGAACGCGATGGACCTACATAAGACGATCCAAGACTTAACAGAGACACTCGAACAAGATCGACTACACTTAAATCAGGAACATATAAAAAACAGAAATCAAATAATACAATCAATGCGAGATCAACTAGACGTTGAAATACAGCGCTAGAGAATCTCGGTTACGTCCAACAACTCA
Organism: Megalonaias nervosa; assembly: GCA_016617855.1. NCBI lineage: Eukaryota > Metazoa > Mollusca > Bivalvia > Unionida > Unionidae > Megalonaias > Megalonaias nervosa. The sequence continues at coordinate 68,179 of JAECUM010004552.1, forward strand.
GTGAAATACGCGATTGTGTCATTAAATTCAACGAGATGCAGATCGTCGAAGATTCACTTAATTGACGATTATCCATCATGGATAGAATCATGGCGATATATAGAAAACGCGGAGATGTCATCGTCGGTGTCATCGCGGCTATCGGGTTTGTTGTATCTTTGGTGGTGATTGGAGTTCAAGCAGCCACGTTAAACTCATTAATGGCTGGAACAACATTATGGGCATGACCATCAGGTTAACCGGATCTCATAGACCTCCTGGATCAACTCTAACGCCAGAACCATCAGTGTGGGAACGATTCAAAGAGTGGTCAACAATATATTAACGAGGTTCAAGAATTGGTTTCTCGGCATCGCTGCGTCGGCCGCATCGGCGTTACCGTTAATCATCTGAATGATAATTTCACAACTGATTAAAGCATTTGCATGTAGAGTTGGATTTATGGCTGGAGATACAATAGCGGCGCTCAAGATCATTATTACAAGTGCGATAGCGGAATATGCGTTGTTGAAATCATCACGATCTCGATCGTCAAGATCCAGACGCAAAACGAAGCCCGACGAAGATAAATAATACGTTCAGTATCATTTGTGGAATTTGTCACCTTCCTAATAAAATGTATAAATTCCACAAAACCCAGCGTATCCAGAAAATTCCACATCGACTATCATGAGGCACGATAACTTTGCGATATCAGTGATATGGAATTCGTACAGTTTAATTAAAGGCCGTACATTACTATAATGACGCAACCAAAAAATTTCAGGGGGAGATTCGATAAGAAAGCCGATGCCATCAGTGACATCGAACAAGCAGCTGAGATTATAATACAACATCAGCGTACACGAACGCGGAGTTTCTGAACGCAATTAGAGCCTCGTTTAACGGGTTCATGCACACATATGAAATTATTCCATGAGAATTACTGTCGTCGACGTTGACACCAATGACATCAGCGTTGAATCACTGGTAAGAGCGTTTCTGATTAATTATCGAGTACCGACAGCGACGGCTTTTAAAACTCATCTTGGATATCATATTGTTGGTCCTGCAGGTATTTTATTTACCGCAGAGTCTGTCGGAGAAATCAACGAAGAGATCAAAGAATGCTTTCCTGAATATCTAACTGAGGTTGCTACGTGAATTCATTCACTGAGGCTAGCAAAGAACTCAAACACTGCGACAGTGACGATCAAAGACAACACAGTTCTTGCATTGTCAGACACGCTGGTGTATCCATTTGGAGATCCATACTCCTACGATTGGACATGATCGGTATTGTATCTGTAATCTACCTACGCAACTATGCTCAGACATCCTAACAACGATATCCACGAAAATCACTGGAAATCCAACGGCGCTGCGGCCACGAACTGGCATAGATGGAAACAGAATAACACTGGCACGAGATCCAGGAAGTTATTGCAGGATCTGTGACCACGTTCGTATTGATTTTCTTGCGTATATCCAAGACGGCCACGTGTCTGTTTTGGTGCCCGCGAAGTCCACGAAGTCATATACGATTATCTCGGCAGGGTCGCATCAAAGTGAAATAGATTAATAGCAAATCTCCATGTCGCAGTTAATCTACCGATGAAATAATTGTGTCAATGATCAACGAATCTGTGTCATCGTCGAAGATGTCGCTACAGTATATTAAATGTGCCCGACAAATATTCGCGAACAACAATCACATCGATGAACACGGCGTTGTGATGCCGCTGCCAGATATAGAGGCACAGATACGTACGTTGATGCTAACTGGTCTTTGGCGTGATCGTGCAGGTAATATTGTTCATTGTAGTGCATCACAATATTGTTCACTATCACAACATGAAGATGGTCATGGGCTCGAGGTCGATTACATCGATGGATCTGCATATGGGATAGGTAAATCAGAGGCTGCATGGAATACAATACTAGACAATCAACCTGGGCTTGCGTTATCATATAGAAAAAATTCACGATGAAGACAGCGACCGACCACAAGCTCGTCAATTACATGGACCAGCGCACAACAACATATTCAATGAGGGATATATTGATCATCATATCGTCCAGGTTGAGTCTGTGCCTCAAGTTTATAGAGCTCTAGACGTTCTTATCATCGATGAATGGCATGGTATTCAGCGACAGATATTTTCTGAGCAAACAACGACTAGATGACGCAGTGGAATTCTATCGCACATCTGATTGTCGATGCTGCCAGAGTTGTTGTTCAACACAATAACAAGAAGAAAGCTTGAATTTATCAAAAATACATTTAAACTGCATATAACAAACACGTGATCGTTGCCACAGGGTAGTTTAAATAATCTTCTTGGTACTACACGTGGCATCGTCCCACCTGGAGAAAATTTTGTTGTATTTACTTAATAAAACCTTACGGTGATTATTCATCGAAATCGTCTTTTACAATATATCACTCGAGGTTGGTGTTTCTGTGACCGATGTTAGATTTACGACGTTGTACGTGTTCACGTGTGGGCTGGGATCCGTCAAAGCGACAGAACAAGCGCTACATAGAATTGGTATGTAACTACGATCAGATATTCAACTGTCAGGCATCAATGTTATACAGATAAAAATTTAATTGTCATCGAGATCTAGAATCTCGTTTTGCAAAGAGAGAAGTTCATCAATGGGGTCAGCAACAGTATATCGCTTGAATATTTGCCTGTTTCAGCGTGTTCATTATATTTATCATCGCTGTATCAATATGATTGTGCCACATTTGACGCAGAAACCATCGAATATTGTAATGAACATCAGTGTATTTACGACAGGTATATCTTGGCTATTGTCGACGCTGACACAGGTAGCAACGATGAAATCAGATCGATGAAGCATAGAAGCACAGAAGCTACTGAATATCAACAATTAATTATAATAATACAATATTTATCGGCGCTGAGACTTCCTAATGTCATATACGATATGATTGAATCCGTGAGATTCACTCAGAGCATCAGCCACAGATAATAAAGTCGTTGACGAATATCGTTCGCTGATGTCATCATGGTCGTTATTGTTTCCCTATCATCGCATCAACAGCAAAAACAAATCTACGCCATCAGTCAGAAATATCATTTCCAGGGCCAAATGTTATATTCGAGATATGGATCAACGTTGAATCCGATCGATAAAAATAATCCGTGTCGCAGCATTTGATTGATATAACGTCCTCAATTGGTTATCAATGTGTAATTTACTGAAATCAGATCAACACAGCATCGCGGTTAGATTCTGTAAGGCCCTGTTATATAAAGAATTTGAACCACTGAACGATTGATCAACCTGACGTGGAATTCTCTAACTTTTCTAGGTTTGCGATATTTAAATGTTTTATTAGGAAGATGACAAATTCAACAAACGATATCCGTGCATCAGATCATTGATTTAGATGCTTTATCTCAAGATTGATAGCATCAGGCACAGGGTTGTATCACATCACACATATGATCATATTGGATCGGCAATGTCACCGACGTGACGTGGAATTCTCAAGCTTCTATGGGTTTTGTTGAATTTATACATTAGCTTAGGATGCACATATACAAATATCTCAAGGATGTCTCGAAGCAATCATCTACTAATCGATGATGCGGATAGAACACTCAGATTCAGTCGCAAATGTTTGTTTCTCAAGATTGACCCTCGATAGGGTATTCTTTAGCATCACTGGGGGTTTTGTGGGATTTTATACATTTATAGGAAAGTGACAAATTCCCCACGCGAGATAGAACCATTACTGTTCTGTTTCCCTTGTTTGTTGAGAGCCGCGATCCGATGACTCAGCGATTCATGAATAGCATGTAAATCACGTTTCATTCGTGAATCACCACTAATATAACCGGATTAATAAGTTCCAAACATATTTGCTGATTTACCTCCACATTGTGGAATCATTGTTGGCCGCCGACGATCCGGCACGATGGTGTTTGAGTTTGACGCTGTCGAGCGATATTTTCCAGATACTTTCACGGAACATCGTTGTGATTTACCCGACGATATCTGTGTGAGAGACCACATTCCGCTGTGATCATTCGAACTGAAGCTCCAGTCGCATTTGCGCTGTATTGATTGAATCACGAAAATATCATTCATGTGCAATGCTAAAGTAGCAGATATTATATTGTTGTCGGTGATCGCGATCAATTCCACTATGGTCGCAGTTGTATTTATAATATTTTCCATTAAATTGTTTAGCATGTATACGATGACATCTAATTTTATCGAGCATTTACTTGGCGACACACGAATCACTGGCGATAAATCATCGGTAGAACCTACCACAAACAATGACAGAAAATGTTGCAGTCAGCGCCGCACGTGCAAAACTGCATAACATCGAGGTTCAAAGACGAGCCCGAGAATATATTGGGCGCAAGTTGTCACTGGCGGACAAGAAATATTTTCAGACAGCAACGTTTTAAAGTGTTGGGACGGCATTGAACCTGCAGCTTCCGCAGCAACAACTAAATCGATTGCAAGTGACTCAGCTACCAAACAAGCACTAATATATGTTGTACCACCACCAAAGGTCAGTGATTTCTATTATTAGATCGTGTAACCGTGTCACATAACATTGAATTGCTGCTTAGTAATTGGTGGTTTAAGAATCACTGAGACGCTAACGGTTAAATCATGTAATAATAATTAATGTTACCGAAAAAACTCGTGTAGTTGCAGAAAAACTAGAATATAATTCCATGGATGGTATTATTTGGAATACCAATAACGTATCAGATGCTGCAAAAGTGATCACGGAATTGTACACGAATGCATCAACGGTCACATTAAGGTAGAATCAGAAAAATAATATTAAAAAAAAATCATCCGAGAAAGCTAAGAGCAACGAAACCACAGAAACCACATCGGTGCAGAACTTGCTGTCAGTCGTGCCAGACCACATGTGCTTCCACGAATCCGTCACAAAACAGATCGATAACGATACCAGGACTACGACATAAAAGTGGTAAAAGTACTTCTCTTGATCATTACACTGTTGTTCGTGGAGGTCAGCGTGCATTCACGTTCAACGACGTTATCGTGGCTATCGCAACAAAGACAGACCTCGAAAGAGCGGCGCTGCCACGTATTATTAAATGAAGATGATCATGCCGATTACCCCCAATAATTTGCACGTGGCAGGGACAAATAACACTAGGTGCACGATTTGGGATTTGTACGAGACAACCAGCAATTACCTTCAGCGGCACTAGAAAGGACATGGCGATTCAAGAATTCTTGGCGATATATCAATCGTCGCGTTCAACACTGAAACGGCAACGCACATGTGTTTCGCAGCTGTGTTCACATTACTGTGGACCTCGTTGGTAGATCTCCGCGTGTTGGCAAACAATACCAAGTAAATGTTTAAGTCCACATGATCCGGACGCGTTCAAATTCAATGGTGCCATCTGTGATGAGTTTTCAGATAGTGCTACTGCGTTACATGTGTTATGTTGTTTTTAGATAGATGTTTTGACGATTATGAACTTGCTCAGATATATTGACGTGATCTCACAGGCGCTGATCGTAATATAGCTGCCATTGACAAATATCCTGTCATGATTAATGGGTGAATTCGTATAGAACTTGGCGGTGATAAATTTCTCAACGACGCTGCAATCATACGATCATTTCAGGGACATCCTAACGTTTATTCGGAGCACAGCAACTACGAATCAACGACGGTGCCAGTGCAGCTGCGATCAGGACCTAGACTCAATTTTTTTTCATCGGTCGGGGTAAATATCATCGGAACTAAATTGGTAGACTCTGTTCGAACACGTGCGTGCATCTTTGATGTGCCATCGATGATTTCAGAGCCCCTAATAGAAGCCTCAGATTCAGTCACTGAGTGCTCTATTGGGCTGGTGGGTTACTCCAGAATCTGCATGAAAAGGAACAGATTCGTCATTGATCCACAAACGTGAACCTGGCCTCAGATCAATGATTCCGATGATGTGTCACATTGCAGTGATATCACTCAGTGGTTACTCGGGCGCCATGATACAACACAGATTTAGTAACTGAGTGCTGTATTCCAACGTGATGGAACACCCCCACCCACCCCACCCCATGATGTGGAATTCTCTAGCTTTACTGGGATTTGGGAATTGATTTAATAAATTTTATTGAAAAGGTGACAAATTCCCCACGGGAGATCCGGGCCTCAGATCATTGATTCCGATATTGTCTCTCAATTCGATCACATCGCAGTGGACCTGTCCCACGATGACTCGGGCAGGCCGATAGAAGCCTCAGAATTTAGTAACTGAGCGCTGTATCGAGTCTGTGGATTAGTCCGGAATCTGTATAAAATGAATAGATTCTGGACTCGATTACATTGCAGTGATACCAGTGCCACGATGACTCGGGCGGGCCGTTAGAGGCTTTAAAAAGACAATCTGAACCTTTTTCCGGTGTTTATCTTGTAGATCCATTTTTGATGTATTTCTGACAGTGGGTCGACTCAGTTAGAGAAATCAATTAGAGAAATATCACAAAAATATATAATTATTATATTATTTCGACTCTTTGGTCTTAAAACAAATAAGATAAAAGTGTGACAATCAGCAGGTTTTGTACAATTCAACAAATAATTTATTTCCCTAGAATACATAGTGAAAATATAAAAAGTAACAAATCCTAAGCAATCCTAGAATTACAGACAGAAGTCCTCATGATTAAAGTTCTGAATAAACTTTAGAAGAAATATATTTAGTGAAACCATTTGGCTATTTTTTTTTAGCTACGTGATTCATTATGTTTTCAAATATGAGGACCTATATTAAGGTATAAGATTGATCTTTGGTCCTTGTCTTCTTCTTCTTTATATTAATAACATAACAGATAGTCTAAAATCTTGCTCCAATTATTTGCAGATGATTTCTGGTCACAATGTATATCTTCTGACGCAATATTCATCTAAACTGTACTAAATGCCGATCTAAATAGAAGCCAAATGGTTTCACTACATAGTTAAACAATTCCTAAATATTAGCCATACAAAGAAGTAAGACGACATAAATATGATTCTCTTAATTGGCCTAGAAACTAGTATCTGATCTTGATAGTTGTTGATTTGTTTCTTTTTTGTAAACTTGGAATTTACTGGATGTTAAACATGAAATTATTTTATATCTGTTAGTGTGCCATACCAATGGAACTTTCTTTTATTACTGATGAGAATAGATTGATAACAAATATCAAGTTGAAATGATACATATTCCTTTCTAATTTACCGGTAGTCATAACATGAACTTAAAAAGGACCTATTTTGAACACTAGATTCCGGGTCCATATGTGCTAGATACCGAAAAATAACTTTATATTTTGTTTTATTGTCACTAAAGACTTGATTGAAACATGTCTAAATTTATTTGTGGAACAACATTTCTTATTTGCTCGTGTCTTCAGGTGAAAAGTAAGCTTGTATACTTTTAGGTTAAAATGGCATGGTCACAGCGACATTGGACAGTGCTGACTAGAGTCGACCGTAGTCTGTTTGTCCCTATATACAGGACAAATATGCACAGAGTGAGGTGATATTGTACTGTAGACAGTACTATCTTTCTTTTAAATAAAAGTGAAATCATTTTGAACTCTGAGTAATGGTGGAAAATTATAACAAATTCTTACGTATCAAACGTCCAATAATGTCAATATGGACGAACCATTTTTCAGGAATCTAATTTTTTTTAGTCCTCTATTTCAATAAAGGTTACTCAGTGCAACTTCCATAGTTGTTTTTTGTTTGTTTGTTTGTTTGTTTATTTGTTATTTTTTAACACATGACAAAAGTTAGTTAATATAATACTAAATTAATTTACATTCAAACAAATATTGAGCTACGCAGCTGTGAAATCGCCCATTATAGCCGATACTCACTATTTGACAATACATTATTGCTTAACTCGTAATTAAATTTGTTTTTATTACATCTTAATATAATTGCCATTGTTCACAAATTTGCTAAATCTTCTGTGAAGTAAATAATGTATTCTAATCAATCTCGAAATAAGTCCACATAATTAATTTTGACGTATGTTTGGTAAGTAACGTGCAAAGTGATGTTACCTAATTAGACCATTTGACCGCAGAAATCGCGATATGTAGTAATTTGGATTAACAAAAATTGCATTGCATTATCCTGTGTTACGTATATGTAATTTGATTACTTGTGTGGTTTAATTTTTTAAATTTTATTTTCATTTCATTACATGTTATTGTAATGCTAACTTTATTCACTGGATTTGACATTTTCCCAGAAAATTCAGTTCAGTTCTATTTTGACCTGGTAAATAACCAGTATTGCTACACTGTAGTTTTAGCTGACCTAGTTCCGGACCTTGATTCAGAACTGCTAAACAACTTTTTTTATTTCTTTCCTAGAGTGAAAATCAATGGTCGTAATCAAGGTCATACTTGGCTTGTGCGTCAGTTCTGTGCATCAAATTTTTTAAAGTTTTATTCAATCTTATAGATTCGTTCAGTAGAATCAAATTCGTCCACGGCGTACGTGACAGCCGACCTGTGGTCTTACTACGCCGTTCGAACTAAGTAACCACGTGACCCCACCATGTGATCTAAAATTGCGGGTTAAGGCTGATGTTTCATAGTGATTTCAGTCAGTCGTAATTCATACCTTCGTGCTCAAAGGTATTATTTTGTTGTTGCCAGTTTGAATTGACTTTTTATTTAAAATAATTTATTTTCCCTGGAGACTTTATCTAGTGCTCATCAAAATTCTTGGACAAAGACATTTACTGAAAATTGTTCGGAATTCTAAAGTTTTTTAGTGATTCAACAAGGAACTGTTGACATGACAACACAAAACAGGTTATAACGGACGTCATCGCCTTCCATCTTGGAACTTCATCGTGATTCGAACTTTGATTCATTTAGAACTTTTTAGTGATAGGACTTATATTTTAAATTATTGGATTAATTTGTGGATTTGATTCATAAACCGTAAGTCCTTTTCATATATTTACCTTGTTTTTCTAGGGAAATAAATTATTTTGTTAAATTTATAGAGCTTGTTGGCTTCACTCTTTTCTTTGTTACTTTTGTACGAGCCTAGACACGTAACACCTGTTATGAATGGTTGATGACTATGCTCGATTTACTAGCATGTTACACTTTAGTGTCGTAAACGTACTTAAAAACCAGCAATTGACTTTTCTACAGGTCTGAGGTTAAACATGATTATTGTCCTCAAAATATTTCAAGAACATGTGTCCTCCAAGCGTGAGCATGCACTGAATTTGTTGAAGTTAAGAGGTGAAAGGGAATTTGTGATTCTGCAATTACTGGTGAATTACAAAAGAATATATACATAATGCCTCAGAAGGAGTCTGAAGTTAAATTTAAAAGTACAATTAACTAAAGCTCCGTTCGTTCCATATTGTCACTGGGAAAGTTATATCGAAGCTGTAAACAGAACCAGAACCGTAATAAAACTGTAAACAGAACCGAAATACATCGTGAACAATAAAAACATCAAAGACTGTCGGTATTTTGTCTCTACATTAAATCAAGTCACATGAACTCTGCACCAATGATTTACATAATGAGCAGCGATCATTGAAAAGTATTTACAATTATTTGCAATTAAGTGCAGAAAGTGTTTATGAAGAAATTTTACCACGAACGCTGCTAATATGATATTCAATAAATAGAATAAGTAGTATTATAATTACACTGACACATTTGTATAAATCAGGATATATACTATTTGGTATTTACGCCTCCGTTTATAGATTTTTAGATTTTATTGATTGTTGATTATTGGTACTCGCTGTTGCGAAGGTATTTCTCAACTCGAGTAATTTGCCAATATCTAGGAACATACGTCATAATGTAGAGTATTCGCGAGACTCTGTAACAATATGGATTACTTTCGGAACATGGATCATTCTTAACATAGGGAATTGTCTAGATTTCTTTAAGTAAAGGTGTTTAGCAATTTGAGATAGGAAAACAATTTTATTACGTGTCTGGGTCGTGTTTTGTATTAAATTACGTATATCAACCCAAAAAATGCTTACTAATGAGTCATAAAAATGTGAAAAAGAGAGTAAGCCATGCAAGTGATAAACTAGAGATTCGTGATGTGTCGTCATTAGGTGACTGGATAAAAATTATTTGTGGTATTCGCGCGTTTAAGAACATTTCAGTTGACTTATTCATAATGCACCCATAGACCTTGGTAAACAAGAGCAGTCCAGATAAAAAAGTATCAACAAAACTAAACAACGATGAAAAAATATATCTGGTTTAGTACAGAATGTATAGTCCATAGATTTGAAACAGAGGAAAAGAGGTTAGAAGATGATTAGTTATCAACTTATGAATACATCACATGAACAAATTGATATAATTCAAAATGATGATAAATTCACGGAAACAATGACATATTTTAGTGGAGCTAAAGACACCAACTCAATTAGCATTGGAATCAAAATATTTCAGAATATATATATATATATATATATATATATATATATATAGTATATATATATATATATATATATATATATATATATATATATATATATATATATATATATATATCAGGTATGCATTTGTAGGGTTTAGAATTATTAAATTACGATTGATATGAATATTTTATCGAAACCTTAGTGGATCCGGAATTAACGAATAGGCTTATCTGCATGTTAGTGATGTCTTAGATTGAAATAACCTGGTGATTTACATAACTACTAATTAAAGAATGATGATTTAATGTTAGGAGACATTTTTCAAAAATTTATAAATGCAAATATGAATAGAATGAACAGCCACATGTTATATCCAGCACATTATTCTAATACACCTAAAGAAACCCATGGACGCTAGTTTGAGAATACATAAGGCATAATCGAATTTACTAGCAGACTATAACATGTTCCTCGTGATGGCATATGGAATTAGAGTAGGAATCAGTATGGCGCGAAATAAATATCTACAGCAAATTATCAGTGTGATTCAAATTCTCATAAGTCAAGGTCATTAATGGTTTACCTTTACATACACAATTTATATGATTAGGCCATGTCCCAGTCAATGCCTGTCAAAACATTACATGGGTAAACAAACAACAACCCAAAGAAATCAAGGGAGATCTTATAATTTGGAGAGATAACACAAGTTTAGTGGATTTGCAGGTGTAAATTTAGAAATTTAGAAGTGCCGACACATTTCCGCGATTATTGTAAGACTAAGTCTTAGAACCGGAAACTAATTCCTGATGAGTAGAATTGATCTTTCATTATAGATGCAAATAATAGAATTTTGAAAGCGTGCAAAACCTTCAGGACGTATATTAATTGTGAACGTTAAACAGCAAATAGAGGTATGTTATCCACTATTATACTCTTAAGTTATGTTTTAACTTAATAATGAAACTAGAACGATACACAGGGTAGTCCGATTTTATGAAACATAGTAATTTTATCACCATATTTGTTTTCGAGATTGTTGTAGTAGATATTATACATAAGCAACTTATTAACACTGTGAAGCCAACATAAACTGGTTTGGTTAATTTTACTTACATATTTCTTTCAAAAACTAACACACACCTTATCTTTTTCTATGGCTGTTCTTCTCGAAAATAAAATATTCTTTACTTCTCTTCGTTAATACTTATTTTTTAAATTCCATCTCATTCTTAAAATGTTTGATCTGTTTTCTGAAGGCACAACTGTTCATCAGTATAAATAATTTATTTCAGTACTCCTTGTCTCAAGCATGTGTTATGGCTATGGACTGTTGTCATAATTTGGATATTTAATGGTAACAAATGGGATGCTTGCTGTCTCTTATTATAAATATTAAAAGAAACAATCATTTGCCTTTATCGACTCTCCCAAATGAAAGAATAAAATACGCGCTCTTCTAAACAGTATGTTGGTAATATTTTTATTATATATTTTAGTTAATGTATTGATGTTAAATAAATAACCACTAATCAAATATAAAATTCAAAATGAGCCGACTACATAATGTTCAAATTTAAAGAAATTGTGCATACCCCTGATTTCTTTCAATGGCATATTTTGGTCTGGTGTCTATTGTTTGTAGTATTCAGTAACAGATAATGAATCATAATCAATTCATAATCAATTCATAAGTATATATAGCTTAGAGTTGTGAAACTAGAAGATAAGTCTAGCCAACCGTATTGACCATCCTTGACAAATCTGCTAAAGGTCTATTAATCCATGTATTATTTCAACTAAAGTAAAACTGTCTTATTTTTGTTAAAGTCACAAATCAATATACTTTTATATTAGTTCTTTATTAAACGTTCTTATAAGTTTAAGAGATTATTCGCTTTGCTTGCTTAAACATTCTATAATTTTATCATTATATTGTGTATTATAAAACATCATATTCCAATTTGTATATTTAAAGGTCACTGGCCACCTATATTGTACAAACGTGTGATATTATTATATTATTATAGTCATAAACAAAACGCATATGTTACGTATGCACACCATAAAAATGTTTAATTAGACTTAAAAATCCGCTTTTATAAATAAAAAAATTATTACGGCAATCTCCGTAAACAATCGGTAGTTTACGCGTGCCAGAAACGGACATGACATACATTTATCTCTTCTATTCAACCTAGCCATTCAAGTGTTTAATTTTCCCACGTAAATGTCTATGTGATATATCTTACGATCGTGCTTTTGTACAAAAAATATGGTGCACTGTGTTGCATATGGATGTAACCTAAAGAGTGATGATGGGAAAAGGTGTTCTTTTTCCGAAAGACCTTGTTTGCCAGAAAATAGTGGATTCAAGCTGTGGGATCGAATAGGGTGAGGGATGGGAAAGTTGTATCATTTATGCCGGATTATTGTCAATTTGGCTCAAAGACAATTCGGCCCAACTCGAAAGACAATACGGCCCAACTTAACAATATTTTGAACAAGTTCTTTTTCTTCAAACAACAAGTAGATACTATGTAAGATAGGTTTTAGGAATAGGTTTTAGGGGGAAAAAAATGTAAACAAACTATTTTGATATTCTTTCAAAGAAAATAATCATACTTCGTAACGTACATATATATAAGAGAAAACACAAACTGGCATATCTTGCTTGTTCTAATTAAAATATGCTAAAAAATATATGCATCTGCACAACGACATTCTCAATTTAAGTCTTCCGGTCAAATTATCAATGCTGATTTATAAAACAATAATACTGAACAGATAATATTCTACAGAATACGTATACATTCCTCTAAGGGTAGTGTACATGAGATATTAAAACAAATATATTTAATTTTAGGCTTCAGGTTATAACACTGCTGCATATAATATACACTCGATTACACATGAGAGAGAGAGAGAGAGAGAGAGAGAGAGAGAGAGAGAGAGAGAGAGAGAGAGAATAATATTGAGCATTTTGTCAGTGTTTAGTTGCTACAATATGAAACTCTTACCAGATAATTTTATTGTTTGGTTTTATTTTTCAAATTGTCTTAGTATGTACGCGCGTAAAATAAAAGCTTGTCATTACTATATCGTCAATCATATCTGCTCCATTATTTCATACAAATAAGAAAGCAAATAGTTTTGTGTTGAATTTGTGCCCCCCTCCCCCGCACGGTAAAATAACATATATAAACAAACACTTATTTGAAAATAAAATGAAAGAAACTAACATTGCATTGTTATCATTTATTCCTTCTTTTTTCATCATGCGAAATTTATTGAAGAAAAAAATATATCCACGAACTCCGTTATATGTAGCGGATGCCGGCTGGCATATGCATCCTTACTATAGTGTGTATCGCTTATGTCAGATAACCAAATCACAAAAGAGACGAGAGTATCACCCGATTGCTTGAAGTCACCCGCCCTTCACGCATGATAAGTTATAAGGTGCAAAATGACCAAGATTGTATTGTATCCCGGTTAACTATATGATGGTATCTCGCAAATAAAAATTATTATTTTAAAATACATTCACAGTGAGTGCAGATGATAATCTTTTCTCTAGCATGGGTTACAAAAGTATTATTAAAACAAGTTATTGCTGCATATATTATTTACCCTGTAAACGTCAATTATGGTTACATATGGCAAACAAATAGAAGCCTGGTGATGAATAAACACAACTGGCAACGAGCAATAAACTACTTGCTTACAATTACCGACAGGATATCAAATACAAAGGTTATTTTATTACAAAGCAAGCCAACCCCGGAAACTGACTTAGGATTTTTTTTAAGTGTGCCGATTTTTTTTATGAAGTAGGCCGACATAAGGAAACCAACTTTGGTTCCTTTGGATTCTTTTAAGTGTGCCGATTTTTTTTTTTTTTTTTTATTAAGTCGGCCGATATATGGAAGCCAACATTATTCTTTGTTGCCTGTATTAACGGGAATGTTCAAAATAAATTGAAACAATGGAACAGTTTTGAAAGCGACACAATCTTGTGCGTCGTGCACGCATATCGATATAAGGCGGAATAGTAAATTAGTTTTCAGTAGTTTCATCTAAATGTTCCCTATCCATAGTTTATAGTGTTTTATTTTTCGACAAGAAGAAGCATGTACTTCGTCTTGTGGGGATACATGTACGTCATTTCCGGTTGGCGTCGTCTATAGGTGGGAAATCGTAGCTAAGGGGAAGTAACAGCGTTGTATACTTCTATTTCGAGTAATTAAATTATTATTTCTTCTTTACACTTGATAATATTTTGCTCTTTTTGTGCGAGTATAACTACTTTTAATCATGTAATGCAATACTGATGTAAAAAGAAAAATGTTGGAGTATGGCCGGTGACCGTTATGTCAGCTTAAAATTATTTCAGCTTCTTTTTCTGATTACACTGTATCATTTATTTCACTTAACGCTAAAGATATTTATTATCAATACTGGTACTGATAACTAGGTATTTCTTGGCATGACCTGTATTGAAGGCATCTTTTTCTGTTCTCATCTTTGTTCCATTTAATTTAAATCCTCCGTAATCAAATCATCTTTATCTAATTCGTCAATACTTCATTGTAACACACCGATTTTATTAACTATCTATCAACATTACACGTGATACCTGTTTGTGAATCTTCGATTTTAGCTGCGAGTTCATTTTTAAAGTTAATAACATTTAATCTTCTGGTGCTTTCCATCTTATCACCTAAGACAGTAATAGATAAATCGTGGGTCCTTCTTAGAGATCTAATCATATTTTCATCCAATTGTCTTTTCATTATGGTCTATAGTTTTGGCTACTTTTGTGAAATTATTATCTTTCTTTGCAGCTACGACAAAGTATTAGCATTAGCACACAGTTTATTGTCCAAGTTGATCGCACCAGCGATAAAAGTCATCTACTAATTTTAAAATCCATATCTGGTTTTTTGTTGTTTCTTTGACCATGATCGCACTTACCATTTTCTGGAAATACTCTGTCAGCTTAATGGGAAATTTCAACTCTGGAAGCTTCTAAGATCAGAATCAAGACCGTAGCGTTCATTCAAACCGATGCAAACATGTTTAACATTAATAATTAACTTAATCTTTAGTCCACAATGATAGCTAATGTTACGAGTCTATGCTCTTAAAATAAGTAACAGAAAAGAGTGAAGACAACAAGCTTTGTAAAATTTTACGAATAATTTATTTCCCTAGAATACAAAGTGAAAATGAGAAAAAAGAACTTACGGTATTGCGAATTAAATCCAAAAATAATCCAAGAATTATAGACACTGGTCCTAATAATAAAAAGTCCTGAATAAAACTCAGCTCAAGTCCAGAATAGATCCAAATCTGAAGGCGATGACGTGTCTGTTATAGCCTACGAAGTGCTGATGTGTCAACATTTTCTTGTTGAATCGCAGAAATATTATTCCATGTTTGAAATCAGTATAAATTCCAGTGAACGTCTTTATCCAAATATTTTATCAGAGTATTTTTGTATTTCCAGAGAAAATAATCACTTGAAATTCAATAATTTGAAGAAAATAAAATTCAGCCCAAACTGGTTACAACATAATATAACTTAAAGTGCTAGATGTTAAAGCACGACTAGTAAAATCCTCACAGTCAAAAGATTATATAGTTCTCTGCTTGACCCCAGGTCACAATTAGCATTTCCTAAAAACAACCATTACCTAATGGAAATTAACCTTCTAGAATGATCTAATGAGTCTTATTTATTTACAACACAATAACCTATATAATTCACTTATGAATCTCCAAAACCCTGACCCAAATCAACATATTTACTCCTTCTTCTTTTCCTGAATAATAATCCTGATAATAAGCTAATACACATAGAGAATAATGAAGATATTATTAGTTGTTTACATAAATGAAAGTAAAAACGTCAATCAGGTCAAGCAGAAATGAACTCAGTTTTGGACAAGGTCAAGTCTCGCATACAATGTTACATTACAATAACATGTAATGAAATAAAAAATTAAAACAAAGAAATAATTAAATTAAATATACATAACACTATGCATAATGTTGTTCACAAAATAAATGTCGCTGGTCAGGTACACAATTAATTTGATTTTGAACAGAGGTCAAGATATACTTAAAATATGATCATTGAAAAAGGCCAATGAACAATAAAAAGTAAATATTATTATGACTTTATGACTTTAAGCTAAGTAATAGCTAAGAGCGAAAACCAACAACTTTTGCGAAATTCAATAAATAATTTATTTCCCTAGAATGCAAAGCAAAAAAATTTGTAAAGACGTCACAGTAATTCTAAATAAATCCCAAATAGTCCTAAAACTTCTATTACCAGTCCTAAATAATAAAGTTCTAATTAAAATCAAGTGGTATTCCAAATATGTATGTGGTTCTAAAAGATAATGGAATTTAGTATTTTAATACTTAACATGTTAAAATAAACAGTAATTATTGCTATCTTCATATAATGTGCATAAATATGCTCTCCTTAAGAGGGCCTCAAGGGAGAATAGTCCTTGACTAATGAGTCAGCCTCTATAAATAAAGCATTATTATTATTATTATTATTATTATTATTATTATTATTATTATTATTATTATCCAGCTCAGAAGGTGTTGATGTGCCTTTAGTCTCGAATGAACTGATGTAACAATGGCCTGAAGTGTGAGGAGGTGCAAACAGTCTTTCGATGAATCACTATAATATAATCCAAGATATCTGTTGAATTCGCTATAATTCCAAATGAATGTTTCTATCCAAGAATATTATCGAGCACTTTGTAATTCCAGAGAATAAAATAATTTGAACAAAACATTCCAGCCCAAATCAAATACTGAAACACAGCAATAAGACTGATTTCGCTTCAAGACCATACAGCACGAGTAAATAATGTCTCAGATAAACAATATTATATAAAGAAACTAAGACACAAAAGAACAACCAGGATGAGGGCCAAAAATTCATTTCTAGAACAATTTGAGTGATAATCAGAAGGTCTGTAACTAAAATTATAATAAAGAACATGATAAACATAATGTTGATTCAGACTAAGATAATAATCTTAATATTTAACCTACATTCACCGAGAAATATAAACTAGGTATTAGTTGTTTACAGAATTAAAAAAAATCAACGATTCTTCTCAGGTATACAAGAAAAGTGATTTTGGACAAGGTCATCTACAACATACAATTTTACATAACCCACAGCATATAATGAATAAAAAAACCTAACAAACAATGCAGATGAAAGATAGATAGCAATATACATAATTATATTATGAAAGAAATTATATACCTACCGGTTAATTGGAGAGAAGTTTCCTGATGATTCATTGCCAAGTCAATAGAACTAATTTGTGCCACGCAATCATCAAAAAATTTTCTTCTTCCTAGACGATCATGGAGGAAGAAGTAAGAGATACTTTGGTTTTAGAACCAACCTGATCAAAGAAGCATTCAATTCATCCTTTTCTTAAAGGGATCAAAAATAAGTACATTTATTCGGGCTAGCAGACCTTAATATGAAAACCGAACACCGCAGCAAATACTATTATAACCAAAAATATGTTAATAATTAAGAAACCCCAGTAACTCTTGCTACTGCATGCTACTATACTATTGCATTATTTTATTGTCACATAAAATTCACTTTCGATTATTCTTATGCGTGCTTATAGTGCCCATGAGCAAATGTATTAATACTATCTGCACAATATCGCTTGTCATCAAAATTACATAACCCAAAGTTTATAACAACATTTATTTCAATATTATGACAATTTGATCGGATCGCCATCATCTCAGCGTGGCTGACAGATCCTTTTAACGCAGCTTTATAATTATCAAATCCTATCACCTTATTAAGAACATTTTTTAAAAATTCCTTTCGCCCGTTTCTTAACTTAACCTGCTAATTTCAGACAATACATTTTACTTCTTAGTCCGATAAACTCTGCAATGGGAACAAAGTTAGTTTCATCTTTAAACTTACCCATCACCTTCTTGTTGTCGTCGCAATGAAATCCTCTATTATTCGGATACTCAGAAAGAGCAAACAGTTTTTTCTTTATGCCCTTAAGTCTCCCTATACAAATCATCAACAAATATTTGACACATCAGCGAATCAGTGTCTGTGAACAGCAATTCCGCTCAAGGCCAAACCTTTCTGACAAAATCATAATGGAACCAGTACATTAGCCGCTTTGATACTTCCAACACTGCCATTCCAATATAAATTGGCTTATTCATATTTAAATTTGTCTTTCTTTTGTGGACTGCTACCAAGTGAAGTATGCTCATACTAACAGAATTATCAGCTGCTTCAACCTTATTTCGTCGTTTAACGTTATTAGTAACCTCCACAATAACCCGTTTGCTTATATTCTCCATTTTCTTGCCAAACACACTATTGTTCATCAAATTAAAACTTTTTCTCAAATTCTGTTGTAGCTACCCCTCTTCTGCTAGTATTATCATCAATGTATCCTCGTATCAAGGGATATTGTTTGAACTTTAAAACTCTACGAACTAGGCCATGATCAAACGCTTGTTTTAGATTTTTATAATGCAGCACGTACCGTTTATTTGTTAAATAAATTTAGAACTAGTTTACTGACAAAAGATCTTCCGATTTTACATTTTGGTTTGAGCTCGAGTTGCTCTGGGGTTAATAGATCATCGTCTATCAACATTTATTCTAGACAGAACGGATAATCATGATGCTCGCTATGAAATTCTGAAGGATAGTCAATATCAACTTCAACAAAATATCCAACATCATCTTGTACCTTTTTGTACGTGTCTTTGTGAAACTGTTGTTCACCAATCCACTTGAGGCCACCACATGCCATACAACATCGTACTCGTACTCGTTATCACTAATATCTTCTAGGTTCAGCTTTGAGTAAAACGAATTTTTATCGCGTAAACCTGGTTCTTCAAACTTATTCCAGTCGTGAAGGTACTCCTTTTCTTTATAATAAATTTCCTTGCTCACCAAAATGCTCTATCAAATTCTCAAAGTTGCTGCATTATATTACTAGCTCATCTAATGACGCCACCATGAACTGTAAAGTATCAATAAACCTCAATTTGCCAAGTGACAACGACATACCTTTCACTATTGTTCGGGATGTACTTAATCTTATTATTGTTGTAGAGTTTAGCATGAGCAACGACATCATGATAACCAAACGTTTCGACGATAAAATGTGCATCATATCCTCTCAAATTATGAAAAGCCACAGGAAAAACGTTAGGAGCTTTATGATGTAAATTTCAGCTGTCATGTGCTGGACCGCGGAACGTTCCAGAAAGATGACAAGGATCTCTAACACGATCTTATCACAGCGTTTTTTTTTTCTTTCTTTTTTTTTTTTTTTTGTTTTTTTTTTAAAAATGTGACATCGCTCTGCTGATCTGACTCATTTTCTTTTTCTGGTGTCAGCGGTTTTACAGAAATAGTTCTTTCTAACATTTTCTTGATGTCTGACTTCCCCAATCAGGTTTTTCAGTAACCACTTTGCCGGATCTCTTCCTCTGTAAAGTCTAACAGGCGATATATCTTTATCAACAGCACAAACAAACTTATCAGCAACACCTCAAGGAACATGTTCTTGTACTTTTCTTGCTGATGATTTATTAGGGTTATTACCAGGACCTAATACCGGGCATAGAATAGACTGAAAATGAGCAAATCAATAAACGGCACTTTCATCTTATGAATAAAGTTTACAAATTGCAGTATATTTTCATCTTCGCGTGGTACAGTGATCTTTTGTGCACTGGTACAATACTTAAATTGTCGATCTAGCACTTGCTGAGATGTACGTCCGTCCAAACACCCGTAGCAGAAATATTTCTTTTCATTGTGCTTGTTATAATGTCCTCCGATTAACCCATTAAAATTCTTGATCCAGACATAAAGCTCTTTATAGAGGAGTAACTTCATAGCGTTTTGTAACGCTTTTTTACTTACATATCTCGGGTAAATACAGACTTTGTCAACATCAAACACACTAATGCTTAAGTTGTTTTGCTTTTCGACTTTGGAATTTGATGTTCCGCAACAGGAAAATTGATTCCGCAAAGATCAAGTTTATTAACATGTTTAACATAATTCGACACTCTATCAACATGGTCCTTCGCAGGAAAGAACGCTGAGAGCACTTCCAACTGAAAGCACAGATAGCCTTTATTGTTTACGTTGATGCAGCACTTTGAGTTTTTAATTCTATCAGGAAGCTCAACAAACGAACTACCCCAAAGTGGAGTCTACTTCATAGTATGAAATAAAACTTCTGTTATTGTCTGAAATCTCTAATCTGAACCTGATGCTGTATATTCGTCAATCTTCTTCCAGATGTCCGGGTGTATTTCATCCGACAACGAATTTAAATTTGCTCCTACTAATATTTTTCTCGATTTTGCTGTAATAAAAGGGTCAGCAAGTTATTCATCAGAAGTAACATCAACGCCAGTGTGAAGTTTAGTCAACAGAACATGATACTGCACCATGACCTTTAGTCCTTTATGCTTACTAAGCTCACTTTGCACAGTTTGCAGCAGCACATGATATAACTCGGTAGCAGAAAAACCTTCAGATAAAATGTGATGATCATCAAACTTCCAGCTGCTGTCAAATTCTGCAAATGCTGTTGCAATTTTCTTTGCTTTCATTAAGCTTCTTTTCACAATATCGCTCAATCGTAACATCTATACTATGAGGCTGATTGTTTCTATAATCATGTATAACAGGTTTTTATTTGAAAGATTAATTACAGATTTAGAAAGCTTATAGTATAATGAACGAAAATATGATACTCAGTGATCTTTAGCCATCTATCAGAGAACAAGAAATATGCTGGCTAAATCCTAAATATGATTGTTATGTACTAAACATGTTAGGTGTTGTGATTAATCTTAAAACTGGTATATCGTTTGGTGTTAAAACGCCAGCGAGTATAAAGTGCGAATAAAAGGAACAGGTGATACGGAGCACACGGAGATGCTCTTGCATAATTACGTTTGGACCTTGTTTTACCATGATATTCCAAACCGTTATCGGGTTTAACATGTAAACGGAAACGTTACTGATAATAATATTCCGAATCTTGATCTGCAAGATGAGTTTCTACCACATCCTATTTATGATCTGTACGAGGCCATTGACAGAGGATTGATCCGACATATAGGAACAAAGACGGTTGTTGCAAATCTTAATAATGTTGGTTACTTGCAAGTGATGATTTGTTGAACAACCACAGGCTGGGTTAACTACAAACCGCATCGTTTTATATAGGCAGATCCCAGAAGGTCTGGTTATGGATCATATGAACGGTATCAGAATCAGCAATCGCGTAGAGAAACTCGACCTCGTAACGCATGAAGAAAACAGCAGGCGCAGTAATGCTGGAAATGTTGATAATTTTTAAAAAATTCAAGCCTGTAATATCAGTTAACCTGGAGGCCAAAGAAAAAAGTAAGATTTCCTTCCATAAGATCAGCAGCAACACGTTTTAACATTGACCAGAATCAGTTAAAGATGTTACTGATGGCAAAGCAAAATCCGCACTTTCAAAGCGGTTGAACTTGAGAATCCTCTTTCATTATTGCGACGCTTAAATTATATCCGATCTTTGAATCCGAATTAATTCTGTATTTTAATACAAATAATGCGCCCACATCATTATTGCATTTCTATCATTCTAAACACCAATTCTGACCTGCAATTCAAGCGTATTTATTTCATCAGTTGTTAACAACATTCACCCGAAACTGTGCTCTAGTTCTGAAACATTGAAAGAAGCTTCTTCCAATTGCTCTAAATATAGGAGTCTACTGTGGCATGGTATCTTATTGCTATCATTTTATTACTACTTTTAGATTAAAGTTAATATCATAATGTCATTGCTGAAGCTATTAGCTGATCTTTACTCTGATCTTGATAAGATCGCTAGCTTGAAAGAAATACAACAAGCAAAATCTGATCTTAAAACTTATCTTTTTCCTAAACAACAAGAAGAACCAGAAGAAGGTAGAGTCCTTGACGATTCTACTGAGTCCGTTGTTGCTCATCAACAGAATTATAGCAGGTCAACAACAAAAAGTTATAATGCCAACTATTGTCTTGCTAAGCAGATTAAGAAGTTTGGTTTTACTATTGATGAGCATCAGCAGTTTTGAAACATGTTCAGACCTTTTATGAACATCAGAATACCAGGTCGACAAAAAAATATCAAGTTTGATTTTATATTTACTAAAACTCTGAACTTGATGGGATTTGTCACAGAAGAAATAAAACAGTATGTAATATCATTATATAAACCTGTCAAGTCTGTTCTGATAAAAGATGAGCAGATTTATGCTGATCTTATTGGCCAGCTAGCGACCAACCAATTAATTGCAGTGAAACCTTTTCAATTTTTTTTCTATACTAATGAGATTCTAACCTTATCACCTTTCTTAAACATGTGTCTGCAGTACATGTTCTCGTTCGCCAACAATGGATTTTTAACAGCATTATCAAGTGTCATACCTAATGTCCTATGTTTTGTGTTATTGTACTCTATACAATCCACGTCAGATTATCAACATATTTGTTAGTATTATTAGTTGTAAAATGTTTGTAGATCTTTTCTTTGAGCGTGCGAATAAACCGCTCAACAACAACACTTTTTTCCTCATTTCCTGTCACGTATTTTTCAATATTATCCTGTTCTAGAAACTTCTCAAATTGTTTATTTAAAAATTTCTCTGCACTATGGTCAGTCCAAATCTTATTATGTTCTGTTTATGCTATACTATTACGGAATGCATTTGTTATCGTTTTTCCTGTTTTATCTATAACAGACACACTGAAAGCGTATTTACTAAAAACAACAATGTTGAGCATGTATCGCTTGTTATCATTATCCTGAGCAACATTGGATAAATCGGCAAGATCTATTGCCCAAATACCATCAACGGCGTTTGCGATGACCTTTCTTCTGAGAATAATTTTAGGTCGGTATAATTCCGATGCTAGCGTCAGGGACGCCTGATTAGTTCCGAGTCCTAATTTATATTTTTCTCCAATAATACCCTTCACTAGCCTTCGATCACAACGTTCTCGCAGATTGTGAAGAAAGCCACCACTTGGTTTCATATCTCTTATTTCGTCAAGCATATTTTCATCACATCCTGCTTTATCGTGTTCATATTCGCAATAACAGACATGACATCTGTTATTGCGATTATTAACACGATAAAGCAGGATGTGGTGAAAATATGCTTGACGAACTGTCTCATAGCAATTGCATCAACTTAATTATAAGATTCTTGTCCTGGTAGGGATTATAATTTTCATCAAGCTGCTAATCAAGTGGATTCCAAGGTCCTGTGTACTTTTGTCCTGGCAGTGTCCAACATCCTTTATGCTTCGGCAATTTGCCAATGAGTTTGTGAATATCTAAACCCGATCCAATAATAGTACGATGGTTAGAACGTTGTCAGTATGTTACTATTTTGTCTTCTTCTGTACAAAGATTTCAATCTGAATCGCAGTGGCAGCGGTGCATTCTTTTTTGCTTGATAAAGTTTAATTGTCAATCAGAATTTTCCTGGCTGGAATTGGACCGGAGGCGCAAACGCCCTCGCTCGCACCACTTTGTTTGTTTGTTTTTTTTTTCAGAAACACTCGTTTTCTGCCACAAACAGCACAAATACTTTTCATCATTAATCTATTATTTTTAGTTGTTTCTGTCGTCTCATCTTTATATTCTGTTCTGGTTTTGCACTTGAGGTAATACGTCGTCATTTTTATATTTGAGTATTAGATAAATTTTATAACATATCTCATCATTTTTAGCATTTGGTTTTGGTGTAAATTGCGTAATAAATCTTAAAAATGATTAGGTCTATGACCACCTTTGGCTCTTGTCCATTTGTCTGATAAACATAATACGCTAATAACCACAGGCTGCAGTTCCATCTGGCTGAAGCTGATTAGAAGAATAATATTTTTGTTGTATTTTTTCAATGACTGTACATGCTACTTAGTAATATCACTTGGCAGAAGGCCAAACTAATCCAAATAATTGTTGTCGTAAAGTGATACCCAGTGTCTACCTGAACCATCATTAAAGTTGTGAATATTAATAATACAACTTGTAGTATGCTTTGCATTCCATGGCTTCATCGGAGACTCTAGCTTATCTTTAGAAAACCGCCAATAAATAATTTTAGTAAATTCAGCTGGTCAGCAATCTCAAAATTATTTAGAGGCGATTCTGCTAGGGTGTTGTCCATGGAAGCATTATCCCTCTTCCCTGGGATGTTCGAATCTTGCTTGTTCCCGGAAGTTGCAAGCCACGTCCTATTCCTAGCAGATTTGGAAGTAGACTTCCTGCTAGCAGTGGTCTTATGAATCCACCCTGTTTCTCTTGTCGAGTCGATTTTGACTTTGGTGCTCTCTTTTGTTTTGGTTGTTGTCTTTTTTAATTTACCAAGCGCTTCGTTTTTGGCATTATTTCTGTTTTCATTAGACAAAATATAGAAATGACAGCAAAATGACGTATCAGCTGGTAAAAGATCTCACAACCCATAAACAAGGAAAACTACCACAATCCAAGACAAATCAGGAAAATGCCTCATAGAAGATCAAGAGATCCTCAAGCGATGGACAGAATACTGCTCAGAATTGTACAATCATAAGACCCAAGGAGATCCAGCAGTACTAAATTCCCCTCAGGCAGAAGAAGTAGAAGTTGCAGTTAGGTCACTAAAGAAAGGAAAGTCAACCGGCATTGACAACAGACCAGCAGAGCTCATTCAAGTAGGAGGAGAAGAGATAGTCACAGTCCTAACAACATTTTGCAACAAGATATGGCAGACAGGAAAATGGCCCACCACATGGACTCAATCCTTGGTCATCGTGCTCCCCAAGAAAGAAAACCTACAACTATGCCAAAACTACAGAACCATCAGTTTAATCAGTCACCTGAGCAAAGTCATACTGAAGATAATTCTCAACGGACTAAAGCCTCAAGCAGAGAAAATTATTGCTGAAGAGCAGGCAGACTTCCGAGCAGGAAGGAGCACCACAGAACAAATCTTCAATCTCAGACTCCTTTGAGAGAAATACCTTCAGCACCAGCAGAATCTATACCACGTCTTCATAGATTTCAAAAAGGCCTTTGATAGGGTATGGCATGCAGACTTATGGGTAACTATGAGGAAGTACAACATCAGCTCAAACCTGGTGTAGGTTGTTGAGCATCTCTATGACAAAGCCACCAGTACTGTCCTCATCAATGGCAGCAGAGGAGATTGGTTTCGAACAACAGTTGGAGTTAGTCAGGGATGTATACTGTCACCTACATTCTTCAACATTTTCCTGGAAAGGATCATGGAGGATGCCTTGCATGACCACAAGGGCACTGTCAGCATCAGAGGAAGAACAATCACAAACCTTCGCTTCGCAGATAATATTGATGGTTTAGCAGGAGATGAAAAAGAACTGGCCGACTTGGTTGAACGCCTCGACACAACCTCTACAGCATACGGTATGGAGATTAGCGCCGAAAAAAACCAAACTGATGACAAAAAACACCATTGGCATCAGTGCAGAAATAAAGGTCAGTGGACAGAAGCTGGAAAGAGTCACAAGCTTTAAGTTCTTGGGATCAATTATCACTGACGAGGGCTCCAAAAAAGAACTACTTTGCAGGATTGCCCAGACAACAGCAACAATAACAAGGTTGAGACCAATAAGGAAAGATACCAACATTGCTTTTGGTTCCAAAATAATGTGATGCGCTTGATTGTCATCTTTCTGTATGCTTGTGAAGCATGAACGCTCACATCAGATCTACAAAGAAGGATTCAGACCTTTGAAATGAGATACTACCACAAGATCTTGGTTATCTCATGCACTGACCATGTAACCAACGATGAAATCCACAAAAGGATCCAACGAGCCATCAGATCCTATGAAGACCTCTTGACCACTGTAAAAAAGCGCAAACTGAAGTGGTACGGTCATGTCTCAAAATCATCTGGACTGGCAAAAACAATCTTGCAAGGCACAGTGCGAGGGTGCAGAAGAAGAGGCAGACAGAAGAAAGAGGTGGGAAGACAACATTAAGGAGTGGACAGGCATGGGATTTGGAAATTCCCAAAGGGCAGTAGAGAACAGGGAAAGATAGAGAGAATTGGTTGCAAAGTCAACTGTGGTGCCCCAACGACCGTTTGGGTTAAGGGATTGATGATGATGATGAATAATAGTAATAATAGTGCCGTTTTACATGAATTCTTATAGCCGAATAATGGTACCATTATGCATATATACTTATCTTCTAATAATGGTAGCAGTATACCTGTATACTTATCTAATAATAGTACTATTATACTTGTATACTTAGCATCTAATAATCATGATATATGTATACTTATCTTCTAACAATAGTACCATAATACCTGTGTATTTATTGTTTAATAATAGTACCATAATACATGTATACTTATCGTCTTATAATAGCACCATTATACATGTATACTTATTGTCTAACAAAAGTACCATTATGCATGTATACTTATTGTCTAATGTTACGTATATGTAATTAAATTGCCTGCGTGTTAGTTTTAAAATTCTTTTTTATTTTATTTTTGTTTCATTACATTTTATTGTAATGATTATTGCAAGGATTCGAAATTCTTTTTCAGTAATTCTGTTTATCTAAAACGTAAAACGAATTACATTTGCAATATTTTTAGTTTACCTCTATCCGCGGTAATGTAATCGCTACGCGAAAACGATTGGCTATTGCCAAGGTCATTTCGTCTAGTCTAAATAAACAATGTTTTATTTTTATATTTATTTCAGAGTGATAGTAGATAGGGGTTCTTCCTACGTGACGAATGGCATTTTTCTTAATGCGTATTTCAAGTATTATGAGACCACGTAATCTATCTTGCGAGAACGGGATGATAATTCGGGTGAATATATAACCCTTTCTGAGCGCTCCTCAGTCAGTTGTATTCCTGATACCTAGAAGGACGGATAGGTTTTTTTTATTGTTGAAACCAGATTGTTTTTTGAAGTTCATTTGATTTTGGAATTTAATAATTTATTCTCTAGAAAACCAAACGAGTGTACTGTTTTATAAATTCTGGGAGAAAGAAATTCAGTGGAAATTTATTCTGGAATTATTCGGAAACATAAACTGTGATTCAGTTGAGGAATTGTTGATATTTTGTACAAGACCACATCTGACATCATCGCCTTCCATATTGGAACGTCGTCGAGATTCGAACCTGGATTCTAATAGAACTATTTAGTGATAGGACTTGTATTTTTTCATTCTTAGGATTAAATTTTGGATTATATTCACAAACCGTAAGTCCTATTTTCCAATTTTTAAATTGTTTTCTAGGGAAATAAATTATTTTGTTAAAATATACAAAGCTTGTTGTCTTCACTCTTTTCTTTTGTTATTATTGTACTCGCCTACACGTAACACTAATAATAGTATAATTATAAATGTATACCTATCTTCAAATATTAGTACCATTATATATGTATACCTATTGTCTAACAAAAGTACCATTATGCATGTATACTTATTGTCTAATAATAGTATCATCATACATGTGTATTTATTGTCTAATAATATAATCATTATACATGTATACTTATCTTCTAATATTAGTACCATTATACATGTATACTTATTGTCTAACTTAGTACCATTATGCATGTATCCTTATTGTCTAATAATAGTATCATTATACGTGTATACTTATCTTCTAATATTAGTACTATTATATATGTACACTTATTGTCTAACAAAAGTACCCTTCTGCATGTATACTTATTGTCTAATAGTAGTATCCATATGCATGTATACCTAACGTCTAATAATAGTACCATTACACATATATACTCGTTGTATAATAATAATAGTACCAATATAGATTTATACTTATTGTCTAACAAAGTACCCTTCTGCATGTATGCTTATTGTCTAACATTTATCGTCTAATACTAATAGTACCATTATGCATATATACTTATTGTCTAACAATAGTACCCTTATGCGTATATACTTATCCTCTAATAATTGTATCATTATGCATACATACTTATTGTATATTAATAGCACCGTCTAATAATTTCTGTTCAGAGTATGTCCATTGTAGCATGATCCATGGAGAACAATGCCGCATTTAGGCATTCCCAAATAATTTAAACATGCTCATGATTAGCTGTTTGGGATATGTTAGTTTATTTAAGGTGGGACTAATATATTTGTTAATGCAAGGCAGTATTTCTGATGAATAGCCAAAGGTTTATCTGGAACAGCGCCAATTTTTAGTCTTGACCTAGTATTTGAGTATCTAAGAGCAGCCATTTTTCAGGCTCCCTCTAGTACCTTTCCTCCAAGACATGTAATGGGCACAGAGTGCTGTATGGTGTGTGATTTGAAATCAACTCACTTGCAATAATGTATCCATGCTTTCTTTATGCCTTTAATGTTTGGGAAAAAAAATGTAGTCCAAAGCCTTTTCTTAGTGTGCTAGTACATCCGATAGCAACGAAAAACAGCATTGTCTTTCGCATGAAATGAACCCTAGCAACTGGCAGTCGAGATTCTGGAGTCGCTACTATGACGTCACATTACGAAAGTAACCGAATGGGCACGGAAATTATGCATACTAGCTCACGGAAATTCATCTCCCAAAAAGTGTGTCAGGAATTAAATATTGGCATTATGATTGGCGACGATGCTTCAGAATAAGATTTTCCCCTACAGTGATTACATTATTATTTACATATTTCCATAGATTTCTAATCTCCTTTAAACGCAGCTCTTGTCGCTAAAAATTTCTTTAGAAGTTCAATTTTCTGAGCGTCCATCTTATAGCATTCTGTTAGATTAATGATTAATCGTCAAGCAAGAAATTATCTACACCACCGCGAAAGATATGCCTACGATCTCTTGCGAATTTATCAAACACAAAAAAAAAAACTGTCTGTCTCCGCTTGTTGCTTTATGATAAAACTCAACAAATCTATCTCTTGACACATCTTTACATTGCCCTCGTACTTTGTTCTGAACGTCGTTATTGTTGAGTCCAGCAATAGTATAAAACAACCGGTGTTTCTCCTGATAAAACGATCGACGTAGTAAAAACCTTGCTCAAGATAAATTGCATTGCATCGTATGTTCCTTGACAATGAAACATACGATTTAATCCTGTCCAGTTACTCAGCCGAATATCATCAAATACAATAATCTTTCGGTCGTCCGAATCGAGTTCAACAACAGGAACAACATGTTCCGGCTGCCTTAAAATAAAAATATCTTCATTTGCACCAAGTTCAGTTTTTAGTTTTCCGTTGTATTCGTTGGGTAATTCGTACTTATCCTGCTGCGGATTAATCATTTAAATATAAACTTTGTCATAGTTCAGACAATTGTTAAGCAGCATATTCATTAACAGGTTCGTTTTGCCAGAGCCAGTTATTCCAACTATGGCAATCTGGCAAGTTGTAATTATGTTGATGTCTGATAACGTTTTCGGTATCAAAGTTAATGATGCTCATTCTGCACAAAATTTTACTTTACCAGACAAGATTGGACATTGTTAGTCTAGCAAACTAAATTTAATCAGCAATCATGTAATTACATGTGTGAAATTTACAGATTCTTTTACTATTATTGTATTCAGTGATGAGTGTTATCCAAAATTTTGTCAGACAAGACAAATAGAATGAGCTATTACACAAAGTTGGAACTTTAGTTTGAAATGGTGAGGGCACATTAAAAGAAACCAGATAATACAATCTAATCTTTATGTTTGGAAATTGGTGACATAACGATTGGAGATCTGGAAATGTCCAGCAAGAAAATGTAAACTTTTAAGTTGATTATCCGCTGGCAGGAAGTGATCCAACTCAAGCTGTTAGTATCAAGCAGCTAAATACGGTAAACAGTCAAAAGGCCAAGTCTTAGCATGGAAAACAATAGATTGATATCGTCTGCAGTACCACAAAGCGGAATTGACCTTGTAAATAAAACTTACGCCGATAATCTTACTGTTGGTGGAGCAATAAAGAAAGTCAGAAACAATGTTGGATTTATACCACATTTAGTTAATGCTGCTAACAGTCAACATGGATTTGTTGCAACAGCATCATCAAGTTATCCGGGAAACACGTCTAATAATGCTTTCTTGTGGAACAGTATTGGAATGGAGTGGGCAACAACTGGTGTTGACACGAATGTTTGGATTAAGATACAACTTCCCACTGCAATTGCCATATGGAAGTTTCAGCTGTGACGTCGAGCAGCACCAGGAGCTGGACGTATTTACAACTGGCGATTAGAAGGATCAAATGATAATGATAATTTTACAACATTATATAATGCTGTTGGAGTTTACATCGGATCAGCTATACAGGAGTTTACACTTGACGCAGCAGCAACATTAAATAAGTACAAGTGGTTCAGAATCTTTTGTATATATGCTGAACCATTCAATCCTGGTCTAACTACTTTTCAAATATTCTCGTTGGACGATTTAGAGTAAACAATAAAATAAAGATGAGCGATATAGTTGACATTCGCAACGAATTTCATGATGTTTTTAATCGTGATTATCTCGGATATAGAACTTCAGAAGGAGTAACGGTTCAGGCAAAAGCGGTTGCTGATCTGTACAGTCTCAAACATGACGACACATACGAAAATGCTTCAGAAAGCTGGTTAAATTTTCAGTCGGTTCGCGGAATAACGGCTGAGCAGATGAGATAAATGTTAGATCGGTATGACGTATTTGTTAATTACTGCTCGAATAAAGCTAAAGCTGAAATAGAGAAGCAAAATGAGCAGTTTCTTCATAACACTATACTTGAATTTAATCGTGACAATGCTCTGATGATTTATTGTGTTAAAGGCGTAAAAAGAAGAAAGTGTGCTGACAAAAACAAAAGATGCTCAGTACAAAACAATCTGGAATGCATAGATGCACTAAACGATAAAAAGAAGTTTGTATTAAGTAAGAATCCTAATATTCGTGAGCATTTTGCTAAACGGCGATTGCGCAGAGAACTCGGACAAGATTAAAATGATGTTGAAACTATTTTGAAAGTAAATAGTCAAACATCTGATGCTGAAGCATTAACGACAGCTTATTTTATACTTTTGTCATCGTAACACCTGACTCGCAGTTTTCTTATAATGATGATGATGTTTATGCTGCATTATACGCGATTAAAAATAATCGAAGCACAAGCAGCAGCTCAACACAAGAAGAAAAAAATTAACTTTTATAAAGATCTTGATA
This sequence comes from Megalonaias nervosa, assembly GCA_016617855.1. Classification (NCBI taxonomy): domain Eukaryota; kingdom Metazoa; phylum Mollusca; class Bivalvia; order Unionida; family Unionidae; genus Megalonaias; species Megalonaias nervosa. Next base: position 99,975 of record JAECUM010004552.1, read on the forward strand.
ACGCTGAAGTAAGGAAGAGCATATCGTTTATTATGGAAGAATTTTAAAGTTGATGTCATATATACCTGTTATTTTGATAGCAGGGGGTATGGCGTCAGGTGGAGCAACACTAAATCCGTTTCTGCTTATAATTGCAGGAATTGGTGTGACTTTAACAGCTGCTAGTAAAAAGACTGAACCACGTTTTGAGACTAAAACATCCACTTGTAAAAATGAAGTAAATACTTTCAACAAGCTGCTTGATCAAATAAGGTCATATCTGAGAGGAGTTAGGTATGATACGGACGACCTGATCAGAGAGTTTTGTGTGATTGATAGTATGGTGACAGATATTCTACCAATTCGATTGAGCAAGTATGAGAAAAGATACCAGAAAAATATCAGGAATTTGAAGATGATCCAAAGGAAATTGGTTCTAGAATAAATTTAACTGAGGCAGGATCCGTAAATTAGAGAGAATTAACTGTGAATTTCAGCAACAGCTGGGTCTCGTACCAAGAATAAATTTCACCTAACAACATTAGTATATCGACATGAATATTGCTAAGATTATTGATGAAATAAGAGAAGATAAAAGTATAGCAACAATAACAGAGAAGAAAAATAGTAAATTAAAATAAATATTAATTAAAAAGCCGCTCATTGTTGCGCTCGACAGAGAAGTATCTGGTGTTTCTTTTAAGTCGGGCTTTGACAGATTGAAACAGTCTTTAGTCAAAACAGAAAAAGTCAGTACTTCAAACTGCTTGATGTGCTAACAGTAATAATCGGAAAAATATTTAATAATTTCCACGATCCTGTTAGTCGTGACAAGTACTAAAAAATAACAATCGATCTTAACGAGTCTAAAGTATACTGCCTGAATAGTAAATATCCATTAAATAAGGCTAAAATGAAGATGATGTTGATTTCCATTAGAATGATCAGCGGTAAAGTGAAACTGTATTTGTACACGCATGACGATGAGATTTTTCTGATAGTTATAGCTGACGCACTTTTAATCGGAGATGATGTTAATAACGTAACGGAGACGAGCTCTTAAACAAAATTAATCATTACCCTTTGCGCTAAAATAAACCTGAATGGAATTCCATTCTAATTAATGTGATGTATAACCAGTCTGACTGGATCAATGAAATCTATTAACAGGGCCGATTTTGCATGTCTAATCCCAGGAGAAATCTGGCGTTTCTAGATTTTATCCATCTGGTTGGGATCTAGTTTTTCGTGCGTGAATAACACACGACAGTATAAATTAAATTCTTGTTATAAATCGGTGGGCATGCTGAAATATAAAATAGATTTGGTTTATATTGGCTTAAAAGGAGGGGGCTATTCTGTTCGTTGTCGGCGTGTAAGGTATGTTTATATATTGCTTTTTTAACCAGGTGTAATAGGTAGGACAGGGGCCGAATCGGTAACGCGCTTAATTTGTATACTGTAGAGTAGCATGTAGTAGTAACAGATACTGGGGTTTCTAGATTATTGACAAATTTACTGTTATAATCGTATTTGCTGCGGTGCTCGGTTTTCAAATTGGAGCAATGGAGCAAATTTTCATGCACTTATTTTTGGAACCTTTTTAGAGAAATATGAATGGTATACTTGTTTTGGCAGTGGTGTCCTGAAACATTCGAGCACGCAACAAATAAGATTATAACCGAAAATTTGTCAATGGTCGAGAAACCATAGTATCTCTTAATACTCAGGATTTGAGGTATTTAGAAGATATTGTATGTGCTAGTATGGAGAAACGATGTCTGGTTGGTTGTTATGGATTTAACGTTATATTTCATCAAATGATAGGATATACATTGTGGCCTGTATATGTGTATAGGAAGAACACGGGAAAATCAAGATAAGAACCACAATCCGTGGGGAGTTACTGACAAGCTTACTCACATACTCACGTTCGCCTAGCCGTGGATTGGAATCCACAAGGAGAGAGATGAGGTATTAGTGATCTGTAACAGCGAGTGCCTTACACCACTCGGCGACGGGGGCCCCGAATGGCCGAATGGTCTAAAGCGCTATCCGTTATGGATCACTGCCATCTCACCTCTGTCTGCGTGGGTTTGAGTCTCGGATTCGGCCAATGTGGGTATGTGAGAAAGCTTACCAGTAGCTTCTCGTGGGTCGGTGGTTCTTTCCAGGGTTTTCCCGGGTTCTTCCTCCACCATTAATACTGGCCGCCATGTATAGCCTATCGTGTGCTGAAAAATGGCGTTAAACCCTACAACAACAACCACTTGGCAACCTGGAACCCCGAGAAACGATGGCGTTTTATAGTCCCTCTGATATCTAAGAGAGTTACCTTTACTGAGTAAGTGACTGACTGTTGCAGGTACATGATTACATGAAATTGATCAGTCTTTGGGAGTGACCTGTCTTCATCAGATTCTGGTTATCATTCAGAAAAGGACAGATGATAAGATGTCTCAATAAGGTTATTACTTTCTGTACATTTATCACTGGGAAAAATCTATAAATGCAGAACTCAATTTGTACTAACAAAATAAAAACAAATGTCAACTCAGAATGATTTTAGGAAGACATCTCCGTGTGACTTTAAGTGGAATCATTTGATCGGCTTACTTGCACCGGTCAGAGGTACTTTCATCTTCCAGAAAGGAAACAACATCGAAAATGACGGACATATAGCAGATTAGTGTTGCAAACAAAAATTGTTTTTATAAAGCATTTATTCTAATGAAGGAGTCCTGATTGTGTATGGTCTTGTCCTTTCGATCTTTACAATTTGGATCCATATGTGAATGCTTGGTGGACCTCCTGAAGGTGTCTGGCGAATTATCACAGAGACTTGTTTAGAGATGACGTTTTCGCGCCTCATTCTTTTTTTAAATGGCAGGTATATTGTGATATATGGTGCTTATAAAATCGATACATAAAACGATTATAAAGTTAGTCTATTATAAGATCCAGCCAAACTGTGCAGACATTGCTCTGTATATTTCAATGAGAAGCATAGCTTTAACATTTGGATTCTTTTACATTCTGATGAAATTTCAGTAGCATACTATAAAATACGGCTATTGTACTAGACTGCAAACCTTGCTCAGGTGGTGAAGAAGTTTGATACATACAATCTTGACTTCCTTGGAATTAATGAAGCAAGGTGGACTGGAACAGGGAAGAAGTTAGCATCAGGACACACCATACCCTTTTCCGGATTATCAGATGATCAGCAAACCGAAGGAGTTGCTTTAATGATCAGCAACATGATGGTAAAGGCACTGTCGGAGTGGAAACCGCTTGGACCAGGTCTCCTCAACGCTAGGTTTAACTCAAAATACACCAAGCTGACGCATGTGGTATGTTATGTGCCAATAGATAATACATCAGAAACAGACAAAGACAGCTTCTATGAGCAGCTGCGGGCAGTAATCGAAAAAGTTAAAACTCGTATGTTGCTGGTTATTGGAGACCGGAATGCCGGAGTTGGGGACAACAACAGAGGCACAGAACGAGTGATGGGAACAAATGGTTTTGGAACTGCAACGACTGGAGATGAATCAGTCTGCTTTCTCTCACCAGCAAGTTCTTCAGCAAGATCATCCACAGAAGAATGGCAGATGACTTGGACAATACATCAGGCAAGAAAAGGCTGACTGTCGACCTGTACGTTCATGCTCAGGCCACATATTTGTACTGAGACAAATCTTGAAACAAAGTCAGGAGTGGGATGCACCTTTATATGTCAGTTTCATTGTTTTGGACAAAGCTTTTGACAGCATACATCAGGAATCCTTGTGGGAAATACTGAGACATTATGTAGTTCCCTAGAAAATTGTAAACATAATAAGAATGCTGTATAGAGAGTTCTCTTCACAAGTAATCTGCAATAATAAACTGAGCGAGTCCTTTGAGGTGGGAACTGGAGTTCGTTTTGTAATTTATGGGTTTCTCTCCTATTAAATTAGGTATCAATTTGTGTCTAAAGGGCTGATTTCATCTCTCGATTATATTCTAGGGTGTAGCGTGTCTTGGATAGAGGTCCTAGCCGCGTACCTCAGGAGTATTTCTTCTCGTCTAAGCCTAAGGGTAGTTCCCCAGTTAATAGTTGCATTCCTTCCCCAAGCTGCTTTGTAGTGCACAAGTGCAGATAGCTAGAGTTTGGTACTGTATTCGATCAAGTTGCTTTAATAAAGATGGATTAGCCAAGGCATAGGCCTGGCTGCATAATATATTACTGAGCAAATATGTAAGGTGACAAGAGTGTCTTGATCGGCTCCACAATCGATTCATTTCATGTCCCCCAAGAGGTTAAGGTTCTGTCCGCATCTTCTCACTAGCTCAGCTATATAACTGCCCGTTTAAAATTCTCATCAAATAACAACCCCAGGAATTTCACAGTTTTTCTTCAAATTTGATTAGAGTATTATTAGAGCATACTTTTGGTGGCCTTTTACTTTTTTTTTTTGGGGGGGGGGGGGGGGAACAAAAATCAGGTAGCTTTACCAGGAGCTAATCTGAAACCCCATCTATCAACCCATGTATCAATCCTATCCAGTCCCGTTTGTTTCTTGCCTGCCAGAGTTTCACTGGATGGGTTACCCGTTTTCTAGATTCCACTGTCGTCGGCAAACCGCGACAGGTCCAAACGGGATTGGTCTGTTGACTGTTCCATGTCATTAATAACCATATTAAGGAGTGTAAGGCTAAGCACACTGCTCTGTGGATTTCCCTTTTTGAGCTCAGTAACACAGTATTAAATTTGCGCATCGTGAATTCTATGTTTATGGGGCTAAGATTACGCATGGGGCAATTTTCATTCGATCAGGTTCCGGTGCATTTGACATGTAGAAAGTGAATTGTGTTTCTGCTCTACCTGCAAAACGACCTGCCATTTTTTCTGTTTTTTCTTTGTTAAAATTAGTAAAGAAAGTTTTTGGGTTCTGGTAGTGTTTTGCTCTTATTTTCTTTATTTGAATCTTTACTACTTTTAGAGCAAAACAGAAGTTTTCCGTGCTTTTTGTTAAGCGGTAAGGATGGGGCTTTTTGCTAATTGTCCTTTTTATTTATAAACAAGGAAGTCTTGGGATCTTTTGGCATGCCTAAATCTGTTCAGGGCCTTAATTTGTTTCCTTGATGGCTTCTTTTCAATCATCAGTCCACCAAGCTGCTTGTTGTTTGACCCCTCCTCCTCCTATTTTGGCGATGTATCTCTCAGCTATGGGGAAAAATGCTTCAACTATGTCTTGGTTGAACTGTTCTATGTTGGTGTCGTATAGCAAGCTGGTCGATGTTCATCCCATCACACAGATAGCGATAAGTCTCCCAGTAAGCCTTATCAAATCTCCATCTAGTGGTGCTAGATATTTTAATTAGATTTATTGTCATGTGTAGAGGGACAATAATCGGAGAGTGGACACATCCTAGCTTTCATTTCCTTTGATGTGCCTGATGTTGAGATTATATTCTTGCAAACACGAACTCCACCTTAATAATCTTTGATTTTTATTTTTCATCTTGTCGATGAAAGTAAGGGGGTTGTGATTACTGTACACAACAACCGGAGAAGGAGCTGAGCTAATGTAAACTTCAAAATGCTGTAATGCCAATATTAAAGCCAAACATTCCTTCTCGATTCTGGAGTAATTTCTTTGGTGCTTATTTAATTTCTTAGAGAAATAGCACACTGGGTGATCGACACCATTTCTATCTTCTTGAATCAATTCTGCTCCAACCCCAACATCACTTGCATCCACGGATAATTTAAAAGACTGATTGAAATTTGGAGCTGTGAGAACCGGCACACTTTTGAGTATGGGTTTTAATCTATCAAAAGCTTCCTGACATTTTTCAGTCCAAAGAAACTTGTTTTTCTTACTTAACAAGTTTGTCAGAGGTTCACCAATATCAGAAAAATTCGAACAAAACTTTCGATAGTATCCGGCCATACCCCAAAATCGCATCAGTTACTTTTTACTGACAGGCACAGGGAAATCAGAGATAGCTTTGACTTAAGCATCTATAGGTTTAACTTGACTATGTCCCACAATATGTCCTAGAAAAGTTACACAAGCACGGCAGAACTCACTTTTAGATAAATTGATTGTCAAATTTGCATCAGTGAGTCTTTCAAAGAATTTCCGAGTCGTGGCAAGATGTCCTTTCCAGATGTCGTTGTAGATGATGATATCATCGATGTAAGCATCACAATTATCTAGACCAGAGGTAATCATATTCATCAAGCGTTAAGACATACTTGGGGAACCCTTCATCCCGAACGGCATTACTTTATATTGATAGAGTCCATCTGGAGTCACAAATGTCGAAATTTCTTTCGCTCTTTCCGTAAGTGGAATTTGCCAAAATCCTTTCAGAAGGTCAAATTTGGTGACGTACTTGGCATTTCCAATTTTATCAATACGATCATAGATTCTAGGTAATGGAAATGAATCTGTTTTTGTCACACTATTCACCTTACTATAATCAGTGCACATACGAAAAGTTTTATCCGGTTTCGGAACAAGTATACAATGTGAACTCCAATCACTTTTACTGGGCTCTATGAAATCATTCTCCAGCAAATACTGAATTTCCTTTTTCAAGTATTCCTGTTTGAGAGGGTTCATCCTGTATGGGTGTTGTTTCACAGGTTTGGAATCTACAGTTTCAATGTCATGAAAGATTTTGTTTGTCCTCGTAGTAATATCTGGAAATAAGTGCTCATATTCAAATAATAACTGTTTATGTTCATTTCTTTCTTGTTGTTCCAAATGTAAAAGTTTCTGGTCCAGATTTTTCGTAATTTCCGAATTCCGAAGATTTATTGCTCCAAGATCAACAGAGTCCAATTGAATTTGTTCACTTAAATCCTCAGTTGGTGGAACAGGTACAACTAAATTAATTGCATGATTTACTCGGCTATCTCTTTCAATATACTCCTTTAACATGTTAATGTGGCAAAGTTGTTTTTGTTTTCGCCTACCAGGAGAATTTATGATATAATTTAAATCATTTACTTTCTTTTCAACCTTGTATGGACCATAATACTTGGCCTGAAGGGGATTTTGTGGAATGGGCAAGAGAGCTAGAACTCTATCACCAGGCTGAAAACTCCTATCCATTGAGTTTTTATCATATCTTGATTTCATTCTGGATTGAGTAGAGCGCAGATTTCATCTTGCGACCTCACAAGCCTTTGACAACTTGTACTTAAAATCAGAAACATAATCAAGAAGATTGAGCTCAGTATCTTCATTAGAAAGAAGTTTCTCTTTCAACAACTTCAATGGTCCACGCACAGTATGTCCGACAACTAGTTCAAAGGGACTGAATCCTAAAGATTCTTGAACGGACTCCCTAACAGCAAACAAAAGTAAATGAATGCCTTCATCCCAACCTTTGCTCGTATCAAAGCAATATGATCGAATCATATTCTTTAAAGTTTGATGAAATCTTTCTAAAGCCCCTTGGCTCTCAGGATGGTAGGCAGATGATTTAAATTGTTGAATGCCTAATTCGTGCATAACTTGCTGGAAAATTCCAGACATGAAATTTGACCCTTGATCCGATTGGACAGATTTGGGAAGGCCAAATTGAGTAAAAAAACTTTATCAAAGCCTCTACTATGGTTTTGATTTTAATATTCCTCAAAGGAATTGCCTCTGGGAATCTTTCTGACGCACACATAATGGTCAACAAATATTGGTTGCCTGACTTGGTCTTAGGTAAGGGACCAACACAATCTACCATAATTCTGCTAAATGGTTCGCTAAATGCAGGAATATGTTGCAGATGAGCCTTAGGTATCTTCTGATTGGGTTTTCCTACCATTTGACAAGTATGTCAAGATCTACAGTATTTACAAAACATCACATTTGATTTTTGGCCAATAAAAGTGAGTCAAGATCTTGTGATAAGTTTTATTTACCCCCAAATGACCAGCCAGAGGAGTTTCATGGGCCAAACTAAGTATTTCCTGTCTGTAAGATTTTGGAACTGCAATTTGATAGTTCACTGACCACTCGTCATTAGCAGGTACCTCGGGAGGTCTCCATTTTCTCATAAGAATTCCATTTTTAATGAAATAACAGACAGGTACTTCAGTTGCTTCAGTTTCTCTAATGGCCCTCTGAAACAAACAGGAGATCTCAGGATCTTTTTCCTGTTCAACGACAAGTGATTGTTGTTTGTCACCTTGATTAGATAAAAGAGAATGAGCAGTTAAAAGAGGATCACTGTGATCAATACCTTTTGATTGATCCAAATTAGAAGTGAAAGTGACCTCATCAAAAGCCTGACCAATACATGTGTCAGCTAAAGGAATATTTGAAGCAATCAGAAATATGTCCTTTCTTCTTGCAATAGGTACACGTAGGAAGATGCAAGGATATTTTTATCAAGTTTATCAGAAGCTTGATTTTTAAAAGTTGTGCCAGATTGAAATTTAGATGGGCTCGTATTTGGCTGAAATACCATTTTACCAGTAGACTGCTCAGTGGAAGACTTGCCTACAAAAGGAACCTGACGAGCTAAGGAATACTCGTCCGCGGCATGAACAGCATTTTCCAAGGTTTCGATCTTATGCTCATCAAGATAAGTCCTAATGTCACTATGGACACAGTTCTTGAACTCTTCAAGTAATATGAGTTTTCTGAGACTGTCGTAATCTTTATTAACCTTTCTAGAAGAGCACTACCTATCAAACTGTCGTGCTTTTTCCCATGCAAATTCGACACAGGTCTGGTCAACTTTTTTTTATAGTTTCTGAATTTTTGTCGATAAGCCTCAGGGACTAACTCATAACCCTTCAAAATATAGTCTTTATCCACATCATAGTCAGCACTCTGCTCTAGTGACAGTGAAATGTAAATATCATTAGCTTACCAGTAAGTACACATTGTCATGTTTTGCTAAATAGCACAAAACATGGTTTGGTTTAACTACTTTAATGGCTAGACTACAACTGATTTAAACAGTGAAAACACACGCACTCTAGTTTCTCACACTAGGGTTACAACTGAGTGAGAGTCTGGAGCTGACCTTAGGTGACCTGTAACTGACAGCCCATTTGTAGCAGCAGAATGTTAATACCGTATATTACCACAACTCCCCCTAAAAATGAGTTTTGTGCTTTTCTTTTAAATTCACACATTCATTTCTCCTTTTCTTTTTAATAAATTTGTAAACATATTCAAACTTTACAAAGTTCTGTTTTGCACATGAATATATATATTTCAAATAGTTTCTGGTGAGTTGTAAAAGTTCTACTAATTGTAGTTAAAATTATCTTCTAGTCCTATGACATTCACAATCATTTTTACACTTCATGAAAACAAATACATGGTGATATATTGGCATTGCCACTAAAATCTATAGCCCTAATATTTTTTTCTTCAATCCAGTTGTTAAACTGACGTGATATAATAGATGTATTATTATGCCCTTAAACACTTCCAGTTTCTAATATTCACAAGACACAATTTTTGTAATTGAGAAAAACTATCGAGTTCACATAACAAAATCTCTGTATCTTACAGGCTTTTTTTTATCCTTGTTCGAATCTCTTGTGTCTGGTTTGGCTCATTGATGATTAATGGCATCTTGTCATTCAGTTCAGTGACCTCCTTGTTAATATCTTCATATGTATCATATATCTCTGGTAATTTCTCTTTTGTTTCTAACAGATGTCTTCAGTTTCTCCTGTATATAGCACCATCTTGAGTTTTCACATCATACGACCTTGGAGTGCTACTTTTTCTGATGACAACAGCTGGTTCCCAAAGATCTTGTCTTCTGATTCTAACTTTGTCTCCAGACGTCAGATTTGGAAGCTCTTTAGCTGTTCTGTCATACTGTTTCTTTTGCTGATTTTTCTTTTCAACCAGTTTCCACTTTACGTTTCTTTCTTTTATAACTTGCGGATGTAGCTGTAGCTACGCGAAAACGATTGGCTTTTGCCAAGGTCATTTCGCTCTACGTGTAGTCTGAATAAACAATGTTTTATTTTTCAATTTACTTCAGAGTGAGAATCTGGATAGGGCTGTTCTTGCAAAGTGACAAATTTCATATTTTCTATTGCGTTGTTCAAGTGTTAAGAGACCACGTGACCTATCACGCGAGAACGGGATGATATTTTAGTTGGATTTAATGCCCTTTCTGAGAACTTTTCAGTCAGTTGAATTTTCAAACCTTGAGGGCTCGAAAGGTTTCTATGTTGAAACCAGATTATTTTTGAAGTTCATTTTATTTCGGAATTTAATAATTTATTCTCTAGAAAACCAAACGAGTGTAACTTTTTTAAATAAAAGTTCTGGGAGAAAGAAATTCAGTGGAAATTTATTCTAGAATTATTCGGAAACATAAACTGTGATTCAATTGAGGAATTGTTGCCATTTGTACAACGACCACATCTGACGTCATCGCCTTCCATATTGGAACGTCGTCGAGATTCGAACCTGGATTCTATTACAACTATTTATTGATAGGACTTGTATTTTTCATTCTTAGGATTAAATTTTGGATTATATTCACAAACCGTAAGTCCTATTTCCAATTTTTACATTGTTTTCTAGGGAAATAAATTATTTTGTTAAAATATACAAAGCTTGTTGACTTAACTCTTTTCTCTTGTTATTATTGTACAAGCTTATACGTAACAGGGGAAAATTGGGGCCTCGTCCTTGGATATATGAATTTTGGTTAAATATTTCAGAAAATTGTTTTTTGAAATTTAAATTCCCCTAGTTTTTAAATCCCAAGTACTATTTTGCATTTTGTTTGAAAACAACATGCTTTCATTCACAATGTCATCAAAAGTGGAAACTTTTCTTTCTAGTCCAACTCAGAAGCAGTTGGATAGTCTAAAAAAAAAACATGAGTTGCTTGAACTTGCCAGAAAGTACGATCTTTCTGAAGCAAAATCTTCCTTAACGAAACAAGAAATTAAAAACATTTTGATTCAGTATTTGGTAGAGAAGAATGTTTTTGATAAAAGTGTTTTGGCTTCGGTCAGTAAGTCGGTGTTAGACTCTGACATAAAAGTAAGGAAATTAAAAATGAAATGCAACATGCAATTGGAGTTAAGGAACCTCGAGCTTCAGAAAGAGAAAGAACAAATGCAGTTGCAATTAGAATAGAAGCAATTGCAATTGCAATTTGAAGAGAAGGAGAGAGAGAGAGAGAGACAGGAAAGTGAGAATGATAAGCAAATGAAATCGCAATTTGAAGAGGAGAGAGAGAGAGACAGGAGAGAGAGTAAGATAAACAATTACAATTTGAGAAAGAGGAGAGAGAGACAAGAGAGGGAGAAAGATAAACAGTTACAATTTGAAAAAGAGATGGATGAAAGGGAATTTCAAATTAAAATGAAAGAATTTGAGCTGGCAAGTGAAAAGCACATTTCCATTTCACATACAAATTCAGGTTTTGACATTACAAGAAATATCAGGCTAGTGCCGCCTTTTAGAGAAAAGGAAGTAGACAAATATTTTATTTATTTTTAAAAAGTTGCTGAAAATTTGAAATGGCCAAGGCAGCATTGGACTCAATTATTGCAATGTGTAATTTTTGGCAAGGCCCGAGATATCTATGCATCCCTGTCAGTACAACAAAGTTCTGACTATGATTTGGTTAAGAAGTGCAACTTAAGGGGTTATGCGTTAGTCCCTGAGACTTATCGGCAAAAATTCAGAAACTATAAAAAAGAAGCTGGACAAACTTATGTTGAATTTGCTAGAGAAAAAGAGCAGTTATTTAAGAGATGGTGCTTAGCCAAGAAAGTTGAACATGATTATAAAGTCTTGAACAACTTGTGTTACTTGAAGAGTTCAAAAATTGTGTTCCTAATGACATTAAGAATCATCTTGAAGAGCATAAGATAGAAACATTGGAAAATGCTGCTCTTGCTACCGATGAGTACTCCTTAACTCATAAATTTCCTGTTGTAGGCAAATCATTCACTCAGCAGTCTACTGGTAGAAAGGTATTTCAGCCCAATATAACTCCTCCTAAAACTCAATCTGGCACAACTTCTAAAAATCAAGCTTCTGATAAACTTGATTCAAAATCCTTGTCTATTCCTACGTGTACCTATTGCAAGAAAAAAGGACACGTCATTTCTGATTCCTTTAAATTGAATATTGGCATCAGAATCAAGATAGACCTATCCCAAATGCTCTTATTTCTAAGAGGTCAAAGTCACGGTCATGTGTTGAAAGCAATACATTTGTTGGCTCTAATAAACCCCCGTCTGATTTTATTATGGAGAATTATGAACCATTCATGTCGAAGGGTTCTATATCACTCTTGGGTGATTTGGCCAATCCTATCCCTATCAAAATTTTAAGGGATACAGGAGCTTCTCAGAGTCTTTTATTATCAGGTACTTTGCCTTTTTCTGAGAAGTCCTGTTCTAATGAGAGTATTCTCATTTAGGGAGTCGAGTGCGGCTTTTTTAATGTTCCTCTCCATTCTGTAAATTTGTCATCAGACTTAGTTTCAGGACCTGTGACAGTCGGAAAAGTGTCCACTTTACCCGTTGAGTGCATTCATTTGTTGCTAGGCAACGACCTAGCGGGAGACAAGGTTGTGGTTAATCCACCTGTAACTGACAAGCCTTCTTTGGATCAGAAAGTCGATCCTATTGAAAAAGAATACTCTGATTTATACCCAGATTGTACAGTTACTAGAGCTATGGCAAATAAAGCTCTTGAGAATGATGTTGCTAAGGCAAATATTCCTTTAGCTGACACATGGTCAGGTTTTTGATGAGGTCATTTTCACTATTTGTTTGGATCAATCAAAAGGTATTGATCACAGTGATCCTCTTTTAACTACTCATTCTCTTTACTCTAATAAGGTTGACAAACGACAATCACTTGTTGTCGAAAATGAAATAGATCCTGAGATCTCCTGTTTGCTTCAAAGGGCGATCAGTGGAACTGAAGCCACTGAAGTACCTGTCTGTTATTTCATTAAAAATGGAATTCTTAAAATGGAGACCTCCCGAGGTTCCTGCTGGTGACGAGTGGTCAGTGAACTATCAAATTGTAGTTCTAAAATCTTACAGACAGGAAATTCTTAGTCTGGCCCATGAAACTCCTTTAGCTGGTCATTTAGGGATTAATAAGACTCATCAGAAGATCTTGAATCAGTTTTATTGGCCAAAAATCAAATGTGATGTTTGTAAATAATGCAGATCTTGTCATACTTGTCAAATGATATGAAAATCCAATCAGGAGATACCTAAGGCTCATCTGCAACATATTCCTGCATTTGACGAACCATTTAGCAGAATAATGGTAGATTGTGTTGGTCCCTTACCCAAGACCAAGTCAGGCAACCAATACTTGTTGACCATTATGTGTGCATCAACAAGATTCCCAGAGGCAATTCCTTTGAGGAATATTAAAACTAAAACAATAGTAAAGGCTTTGATAGAGTTCTTTACTCAATTTGGCCTTCCCAAATCTGTCAAACCTGATCAAGGGTCAAATTTTGTCTGGAATTTTCCAGCTAATTATGCTTGAATTTGGCATCCAGCAATTCAAAAGTGAAATTATGGTTTGACAGAACTTCAATGGAGAGAACCTTTGAGTGCAGTAATAAAGTTCATTCTCTCTTGCTCATTCTTCAAAATTTTCTTCAGATTAGGTATTATGGCCCTTATAAAGTTAAGAAGAAAATGAAGGAGTTAAATTATAATATTAGTACTCCTGGGATATAAAGAAATTAATGGAGTACCAGTATATTGAGAGAGATAGCCAGGTTAATCATGCATTTAATCTAGTTGTACCTGTTCCACTCAGTGAAGATTTAAGTGAAGGAATGCAATCAGACTCTATTGATTTTGGAGTGACAAATCTTCGGAATTCAGATATTATGAATAATCTGGACCAGAAACTTTCACATTTGCAACAACGAGAAAGGAATGAACTTAAACAGTTATTATTTGAATATGAGCACTTATTTCCAGATTTTCCTACGAGGACAAACAGATTTTTTTTATGACGTTGAAATTGTCAATTCCAAATCTGTGAAACAACACCCATACAGGATGAACCCTCTAAAGCAAGAATATTTGAAAAACAAAAATTCAGTATTTGCTGGAGAATGATTTCATAGAGCCCAGTAAATGTGATTGAAGTTCACTATGTATACTTGTTCCGAAACCAGATAAAACATCCCGTATGTGCACTGGCTATAGGAAGGTGAATAGTGTGACTAAAACAGATTCATTTCCATCACCAAGAATCAATGACTGCATTGATAAAATTGGAAATGCCAAGTATGTCACCAAATTTGACCTTCTGAAAGGATTTTGGCAAATTCCACTAACGAAAAGGGCAAAAAAATTGAGTTATCCAAAAGTGAGTTATGTCATGCCTGTGTAACATTTCTAGGATATATTGTTGGACATGGACAAGTTAAACCTATAGATGCTAAGGTCAAGGTTATCTCTGAATTCCCTGTGCCAGTCAGTAAAAAGCAACTTATGTGAGTTTTAGGTATGGCTGGATACTATCGGAAATTTTGTTCCAATTTTTCCATAATTGATGAACCCCTGACAAATTTATTGAGCAAGAAAAACGAGCTTCTTTGGACTGAAAAATGTCAGGAGGCTTTTGATAAGTTAAAGGCCATACTTAAGAGTGTACCAGTTTTTACAGCTCCAAATTTCAGTTAATCAATTAACTGTCTGTTGATGCAAGTGATGTTGGGGTTGAAGCAGTATTGATTCAAGAAGTTAGAAATGGTGTTGATCATCCAGTGTGCTATTTCTCTAAGAAATTAAATAAGCACCAAAGAAATTATACAACAATCGAGAAGGAATGTTTGGCTTTAATACTGGCATTACAACATTTTGAAGTTTACATTAGTTCAGCTCCTTCTCAGATTAATGTGTTTAGTGATCACAACCCCCTTACTTTCATTGGCAAGATGAAAAACAAAAATCAAGAGATTATTAAGGTGGAGTTTGTTGTTACAGGAATACAATACTGACACCAGGCACATCAAGGGCAAAGACAATTTAATAGCAGATGCACTTTCCTGTGTATAGAAATATTATTTCATGTACACTTTGTGTTATGTAATTTTTTTTTACCTCATATAATCAATCTATGGTAAAAAGAAAGTTTTATTATAATAAATCTTGTTCTTTTATGGGGAAGTGTTATGTATATGTAATTTAATTATTTGTTTGTTAGTTTTAAATTTTTTAAATTTTATTTCATTACATGTTTTTGTACTGGATTTGATACTTTTTTTAGAAATTCAGTTCAGTTCTGTTTGACTTAATGAACAACCAGTAGTTGCAACACTGTATCTAGTTTCTGACCTTGGTTCAGAAATCAGAGTTCTAGTAAACAACTTTTCTTAATTTCTTGTATTCATTCTTAGAGTAAGATTCATTCAGTGGAATCAAGGCCATACCTAGAGTACGTGATAATTAGCATGTAAAAAATATTCTACGTCGTTCTAGGTGACCACGTGACCCTCATATGGGAATCTGTTTTGCATCTTAACTTACTGTATAACAGTTTTCTTCAGAAGAACTAGCCAGTTGGGCTTTAAATCTCCATCACTTAAAAGTGTCTTGTTGTGACCAGTTTGAGTGGAATTTTTATTTTATGGAATTATTGATTCTTTCCCTGGAAAACACTAGTGTTCATACAGAAATTCTAAACTGGAATACTATTTTCTGTGATTGAACAAGGAACTGTTGACAGGGCAACACTCTGAAGGTCACAATATGTCATCGCCTTCCATTTTGATTTCATCGGGACTCGAACACAGATTTATTTAGGACTTTTCATTGATAGGACTTCTATTTTTTAATTTTTAGATTAATTTTGGGTTTGATTCATAAACCTTAAGTCCTTTTTCTCATTTTTACCTTGTTTTTCTAAGGAAATAAATTACTTGTTAAATTTTACAAAGCTTGTTGTCTTCACTCTTTTCTTGTTACTCTTTGTACAAGCCTAGATATGTAATATATACTACACAATGGTGTAAAGTTTGCATATTTTGTGTTGCTAAAATTAGGATTCACCTTCATGCTGGCTAGGGAGGTGATTTGTTTAAGTCATTATACATCACCATATATATGGTGTTTCCAATGCTTTTCGCTTTCATTATCAGATAACCTGGAAAAACTTCAGCATTTTAAAGCCACTGTAAATGCCCAGTATCTTGCACATTTATATAATGCTTTAGGTCCCAACACCAACAAGGTTTTGGTGAGACAAAAATATATAAAGGAAATGCTTTTGTCAAGCATGAATGGATAGCAAATGAGCCCCAGAAATTGACCTAACTGGAAAATTTTACCTGACACGAGTCATACAAAAAATACAGTGATGTTCTAATTAATATATCACTGCATGTCAATAAAAATCTGGCAATAAATATGGACTGTCAATCAATACTAACACTGGCAAATTTGTGAAGTGCTAAAGAATCAGTCCCAGGAAAAGCTCATCAGGCATTCAAGTCTGGTGTACTTCACCTATCTGTATATCATTAACAAATTAAAATGACTGTTTTTCTCCATAATATATAATCATTACAAATTCATGAGTTTGACTCTCAAAATGTAATAAACAAGAGTCATCTTGAGATGACAAATCTCCTCCGTCCTTCACTTGTGCCAGATTCCTGCTGAAAGTACCCTTTGGTGCGGTATTCTCAATTTTATACTACTTATTCTAGTATGTTATGATCTAGCAACATTAATTTATATTACGTTTCATGCTATACTTCATTTCCATGGCAACATTCCTCTACACTACTTGCTTAACATGTGTACCAAGTTTGGTTAAAATATTTTGATAAATTTCAAGCTGTACCCTGGAAATGAAAATGCTTATGAACAGAAAGATGGGCAAGCCACTATATTCCCCTGTATTACCTATTAGGGGATGTTTTCAAAAACAAAACTGATTGTACATGGTAGTACTATGTTAAAGAGGATGCATGGTTGTCTCTGTGCTTGCAAAAAGTCTATCTGAAACATTGATCATCCCAAATAGTTTAATGGAAGTAACTCTTTATGAGACAGTTAACTCATTCAAAGTACACAATGTGTGAATAATTTTTGGTAGGTCTGTGGACCTTTCTGCATCTTTAAAGAAAAGAATTCAATAATTTTCGCTTGTGTCATATTTCTTCTGGAGGAAATACAAATAACGCTATTTCTCTGAACAAGTCTTCTGAAAAATTACAGGAAATGGGCAGGAAATTGAAAAAGAAACCTGTTATGATTTATTTATTAACTTAAGGGATAATTATGCAAACATACAAGTGATATTCAAAGCAAATCAATGTACCATAACATAAAAATTCCTATATTGACTGCGGGGTTATAAAACAATGATAATTTCCCGTTTGTAACATTAGTTATATTCCACATAAACCACTAACAATCCTGTGTGACATTCATTTGTAAAAATGATAAATACTAACTGTTCACTACCTCTGGCCTTATGTCACCATACAAATACAATATGGTATACTGGTCAACTTTCAAAGGTACATCTGTATTCCAAACTTGTCTTTGATTTTTATCTAATTATTACGAAACCAATTCGTAAATAAATCTAGATGCAATGTTTTTATTATCAATGATTTATTTTCTGGAAATAACATTACAAAGACTGTTTTACAACCAATTGATAGTACCTGTGCAGGTTGGAGGTCAGGCCTAGCTATAAAACAAATGAGGTAGGTAATCTTAATCAAATGATGGCCAAGTCAACAATTCCACAATGCCACACTACCAAAAGTACTGCTGAAAAAGTGAATGTCACATCTTATCTATACTACACAAGCAAGACAAAAACCTTCAAAGGTTTATAAAATTAGATATCCTTTATGATTTGTGTTTACAGGAGTCAAATTACTAGCTATAGTCTTATTAAAATTAATTTTTTTTTACCCCTTCATACATAGCTTTAAAATAAATACCTTAGATACCGTTTCACCTCCTGTTTTTCATTTATGAAAATCTACATTTTAGTAAAAGCCAGGCTGACAAGTGTAATCTGCAGGCAGACTGCAGACCAGTTACCTGGAGCAAACATTTAACCAGCAAAATACCCGAGAGTGTAGTCAAATTATATACCATAAACAGTAGGGCTTATGAAATCACTGCTGTGTGAAATATAATCCATGCTTCCCTTCCAATTTCTAATTAGTTACCTAGTTTATAAAACTGCTTCATATAGAACATCTTTCTCTTTAAAAAAAAAATATGCATATAACCCAGATGGTTTATATATAAGCTATATTTTAAACCTCATCCATTGAAAACCCATGCCAATATGAATTTCCATTCAGGAGAAGCAGTGACAAGATTTTCAAGATGGCTGCCATGGTGGCCATATTGATTTTCAGATTGGCACCATTTTCATTTAGGACCAACAAGACATCACAAGAATGAAAACCCCATGTTGATATTACCATTTAGTGAGGAGAGTAGCAGCTACAAGATTTTCAAGAAGACCAATGTAGCAGTCATAATGGATTTCCAAATGGAATCCTTTTCGTTTGAGGACCAACTAGACTTCACGAGTCTTCTCATAAAACCCATATACTGATCTGACTTTCTGTTCAGGAGAAAAGGTAACAAAATAAAATTTTCAAGATGGCTGCCATGGCAACCTTAGTGGATACAGATCAGTACAATTTCCATTTAGGACTGACCAGGCATCATAAGAAATCTTCTAGTAAAAACCCATGCCAATGAGACTTACCATTCAGGAGAAATAGTGACAAGATTTCTATGATGGCTTCTGTCATGGCAATCTTAGATGTCAATTGCACCCTTTTCATTTAGGACCAACTAGACATAAGAATTTTTTGGGCAAAAACCCTGTATTGATGTTACCACCCATTCAAGTGTAGCCATAACAAGATTTTCAAGTGATATCAAGGTAATGAGGATGGCTGCTGTGGTAGTCATGTTGGATGTCTGAGTTGCACCATTTTCATTTAGGACCAACTAGTCTTTGAGACGAATGTGGGTGTAAAATTTCATGGCAATCCTCCAAGTAGTCTAGGAGTAATAGTGATAACAAACAAACTTGTGCTAACAAATTGATGGATGATGGACAATGGACAACAGGCCATCCCATAAGGGATCATCCATAAAGGACGTCCGCAAAGATGGGGGGAGGTGGGGTTGTTCAAATGCGGACAACTGTGGACAAGGGGGAGGGGGTGTAAAGGACCTTGCGGACATCCACAAGCTAGTAGTTTTTAGGATATTCTGTGTTAACAGCTGCTTTAGGCCTACTGCATGTATTCCAGTATGTTTTGTGGACGTCCTTTATGGGTGATCCCTAAGTATAAATTATTTGTTAATTCAATTTGTACGAATCGTGCCACAGAATATATATGAATTGGTTGGAATTAATACATAGGTCTGGCTCCCAGTGCCTGAGGTTGATTACATGGCCCACCTATCAGCCCTGCTAGATGGGGACGTCCGCAGCCGGGGTGGGTGGGGGGTAAGCCACATGTGGACAAAAGCGAACAAGGGGAGGGGGTAGGAAAACAGGTATTATCTGCAGACGTCCTTTATAGATAACCCCTAACCAGTAGAGCTAAAAACAAACTAGTCTTAGTAGCTACAAAACAGAGAAATTTAAATACTCTATTTACATGGGATGAATGAAAAAGAAGACATTATATGTGCAAAGTTTTGTTTTTATGTGTGCGCATGTTATATGTGGCATATGACTTCTTCTGTCACAACATGTTACATTCATTCAGATATTTGTTTGCTTATTTCCAAATGAATTTACCCTTGGCAATTGGAAATGGAAATTTTTAAGGCCTGGTGAACTTAATAAAATTCCAATATAGTAATTTATTGTCTTGAAAGACCAACAAACTCACTGAAAAATCAAAATTCTACATGGATATTTCCCCACACACTAAAAGACACATTATGAAACGAGGTCAAACAATCATTTTCTTTCCAATGCACTATCAGTGCTGAGTACTTCAAGAACAATTTGAATATTCCATGTATAAAAAAAAAAACACGTGTACTCTGTTAAGAGGTCAGGCTAAACTATAACATTTTTTCTTCTCTTGAATCATAAACAAGCATGCTTTCACCACCAGATAGAGATTCATAATCAATCCTAAACCCTTTCTGTCTGTCAGTCAAACACTCTATGCTATACATAAGTGTACAATATTTTCAAACAATTCTTTGCAAGTACTTAAATGTCTAAAGATGCACTAAGTAGTAGAAGCTAAATACATTTCATAAATGCATCGATAAAAAGACAGACAACTTATCTTAACAGAATCATACACTATCTGTGAACCAGCTACTCTATTAAGTTTATTTTTCTAAGTTATGTCATTTTATTGTGAAATTTCCCATTTTCTTATTTAGATCTTTACACCTACATCAAAATTCAAATAGCATGTACTAGAAGAAATCTACTGAAGGAGAAGCTTAAAACAACTGCCAGTCAGTATTTCAAACATCTTGCATCCTTTTCAAGACTTACTTCTCTCACAGTATATTACAAAAAGTCTCCAATAGTTCCAAGTGAGTAACTGGGGTAACCTAGTCAATAAAACCTCAAATCAGTCTAACAATTATTTATCTCGATTGGGCAAGCTGTGTCGATAAGGTTTTAGTCTGCAAATAACTCTGAGAGTACAATAAAAAAGTATCTATTATATTCTTACAGTGAATGGAAAATCAAAAACAGTTTTAGAGATTAAATGAATAATATTTATTATACTTGTATATTTTAAACAATGACTTCTTGTTGCCCTTACAGTTAAAGCTTTTCTTTGTTTAATATTGTACAAAGAAACTACTGTATTAAGAATGAACACTGACAATAGACATTTCTCTTGGCCTTCCAAGATACTAATTTACTAATTTCTACAAAAAGAAAAGTCATACCTAAATAAAAAAAGAACTAAAGAAAGAGCCATTATTATTTACACTGTACGTATGTACATGTAAAATTCTGAAAATGAATACCTACATGTCTGTAAACACTCCGTATAACCCAAAATAATGTGTACAAGTATTCCAAAGGATTCTGCCATAATAATGCTCTACACAATATTTCAAATAACAGCTGACAGATTTATATTCATGTGCACAATAATATGTTACACTGGGTAATTCACAAATACATTATTATAAAATGGACATAGAAAACTCTCAACAAATCATTTTACCATTCAAAAGCACATACATACACTGTTGTCTTAAAAGTGATACATACAGTGTAATATGGAAGAAGTCTTCAACAACAACAATCATAATAATCTTACAAAATTATTCTCCAGACCTGCACCTAGGATGTAGAAACGTAAGAATGCTATGCACAAACCCACTCAAAAGCCTTCAAGAAATGTTCAATATTGGACATATTTATCAATATAATATCTTAAATTTTCCCTACTTCATATTTTAAAGTTATTACTATTCCAGATGAAAATACCTAAAATCTCTAAACAGCATCCATTTAATAAATTAAAACAGGAACCAAACTAAACTAACTGCATACTACGATAAAATAAGTAAAACCAGAACTATGAATTGTTATGACTATACGAGGTACTCACATTTGGGATAAAATTCAACAAATATTATATACAACAAATTGTTCATTATTTGTAAAAAAAAATATGAATAAAATAAAAACTGCCACCCTGGACTAATAGATTTTAGCAAATTATTTTCTGTGGCACAAGATCTGTTCTTAATGATTCAATTCTCCAATCAAAACTCATCAAATGCCTGAAATATTAAACTTAATGCAATCAACATAGAAAAAAAGAAGTGACTCCAGACGAGTCGTAAAGATATGAATTACTATAGCAGTGAATGCAGTTACTATGTTAATCAATTCAATGGAATGCCTGTGAAAGCAGTATACAATATATTCACAAAAATTTTATATATAATGGATTATCTCTCTTCTATCGAAAGATATATCTGGCAAGATATTAGTACTCAGCCAAAGAAAAGCATTTCTAGTATATATGCATACTGTAATTAAAATCTGTAGGTCTTGTGTAATTTTTATAAACAGTTCCATTATTTGGTTCATTGTTGATTCACATTTTATTGAATATCTCAAATCTGTTTTAGATTTAGGTGCTTAAAAGTAAGTGGGACAGTGAGCAAGTTTTGCCAATTTTTGTCAAGTCAGATCACTTTTTTTTATTCAACTGTTGATGCTGTTACCAATTATATAAAGGATTCCTGTTGAAAATGATCTTCTCAAACTTGGTATAAATTGTGTATTCTTGTTTTTCAAGGATCAATTTGTGCTTTAGTTGCGTCTCCTCACTCCTGCTCTGTTGTCACCAGGGTTGTCTCTGAAATGACAAATTTTATATGAATTTTGTACAACACTACATGTGAAAGGACTGGCTATATAGCTGATGATTTATTTCTTTCAATCAGGTGGCCTTTAAATGCTATTCATGCTATACTGAAAAGATTTGATGTATAGGACATGTCAACTACTTTAAAGTTCATGGAAGGCAGTCATATTAGATGCTCTTTCAGTCCTTTTAATTACAGTTTTACCCAGTGAATGCTCAAAACACATCCATTATGTATCGTTTTAATTTTTAAGGATGCATATGTTTGTATGAATTGACCTGTAATGAATACCATATTTAGTTTTTTTCATATAGGCACCAACTAAGCTTGACCTTTTTCCAGTCATATCACTTCATGTTTGATATACACTCTTCAGTTCAATAGGCTGATTTAAAGTGCATCTACTGACTGTCAAGCTGCAACTAATGACTTCTGCCTCTACTGTCTCCCTATGAATTCATGTGAAAAATGAACATTTCAAATGCAAAAACGTTGGTATTGGCAAATATTTTTCAACATATTAATCTCTGCTGATTAACCAGCATCATTCTTTAATTTGAAAATTCATCTGAGACAGCAAAGGTACTCGTTTTTGTTAGTAAAAATGAAAAAGATGACTGAGAACACTCACTAGCCTTCTACAAATTAACAAGAAGTAACGAGGTTCATTATTTGCACTTCCTCCCACCAATTCCATGGTAATTATAGCTCAATAGCATGTTCAGCATAAAGGAGACATTCTAAATATGTTCCACATGTATAATGAAGTACTTTACTCATCATTTAATAACCACTTGTACACTAAGTTTCTATGTTGATGTGTATCTTGTCAACTCTGGTTGAATTTGAAAGCTATACTACCGGTGTTTTACTGAATTCTTATTGGTGGTTACTGTTAGTTCCAGTCCAGGGTAAATGATAACCACCAATCAGAACTTAATTTAGCTTATTTCCCTGTGTAACAAACAGTTATTGGCAAAGCAACCAAGAAACTTTGTGCAAAAGTGGTTATTAACTGATCTGTAAAGTACTTAATCAGAGCTGCTAGGGTGTGCAATTGTGTGAATTGTGCAAACTTGTATGAATTCACACAATTGGACATTAATGATGTGCGAGAAATATTGTAAATTAGTTGAAAGTCATACATACGAAAATGTACTCGGCACAGTATGCAATTTTTATTTAACTGTTTACTCTTAAAGTGCCTGTCATGACATAAATCAGGCCAACAGAAGTATCATAATCCTTTGTTAACATCTGTTTTTCAGGTAGGTATCTGTTTATACATCTGGGTTCTTCAGTTTGACAGGAAGGGTTGCTGAACTAAATTTTGACTGGCACATTGTGCCCTGGAACAAGTACTATGTCATCTTTTGAACCTTGCATCAATGAAATTTCATAAATGTGTGGCTAAAAAATAGGCAACCTAGAAAACCCAAAATGGCTGATTTTCAGCATGGTTCATCTTCAGATGACAATTTCTAGATGATCATAGTGACAATAACAATAATTTTTAAAGTTATGAAACATATCAGATTACTGGAGGTGGGAGGGTGTTACTGGAGATTTAAAAGTAGAATGCAATTTTTATTTTTTTCAAACAATTTTGCCAGGCAGGATCATGTACTACAAAACTATACAAGATAAATGAATTAGAATAAATAAAAATGAAACTAAAAAGTAAAGATATTTTTTTGATCAAAATACCTCTGTTTGAACAAGCAGACGATGACATTGATGGACTTGAAACATAGTACAGCATTATGGAATAGGTAAGAAATCTGCCACAGTAGTCAGTAAAGCACCAATTCAAGAAAGTGAAACTTTGGCAGAGCTTATGTTCGTGATAAATCTTATTTTGGAGCAGAAGTATCCAAAATATAAGACCTGTGAGCTGTGGAAATTTTTACATAACCATAAAGAACAGTTTTATTCAAGATGACTAAGCTAGCTATGCATATATCCCCCTTCAAACAGAAGAACAATATATTGATACACAGATATGGAACAGAGTATGCTCAGAAACAATCAACAGATTAATGCTTATACAACCAGAGGTGCTATCTTGTTAAGATTTTGATTTCAACAGAACTCTAACAGAGCGGATGAGGAGAAAAGACAGATATTGAAGTTTTAGGTAAATGTTGAACTATGGATGTTTCCTCCTCACCCTGTAAATTTCTGACAGCGTCTTTGCTAAAATCCTACATGGGGAACAAATCTGGATGTCTCTTTTTATACAGAGATAATTAATCAGTGACTGAACACGCCAATGGGATAAATAAAATCTGCAAATAATCAGTGAGGGGGTAAGTTTCGAACTGCACGAGATTCCTATGTTGAGTACATTTTAAATTTTATATATATATATATATATATATATATATATATATATATATATATATAATGGGAGTGGCTATGTCAGTAGTTTCCTTCTTTACCACAAAAACAAGCACCTGAAGCACCTGTGGCTATGGCAGTTTTCTAATCTGCAGGAAGAACAATCTGATAGATTTTGTTGGAATTCATTCCTACTCCCACGCCTGAACTTTTTCTAGATGAGATTTTCTTTGTACAAGGAAGTTGCATCATTTCTTATTTTAAAGACAACATCATAACATCTAAGTTTAAGTGAGACATGAAATTGGTAATGTTTATCATACAGTGCAAAACAAAGGGCATGGTGGCTAAAGTCAGTACTGTATTTGATCAAATGAAGCCTAAATTAAATGGCCTAAAACACTGAATAAAACTCACTTAAAACTAACAGGTAGTCTGTTCTAAAGTAGTTTTGTTATCTTATTATCAATGAGAACGGTATATAAAGATGCCATGTATGCCTGTCCGTAATTTGCATAATGAAAATACAACCAGTATGTCAACATGCATAAAACTGCACCACCAGCCACAGACAGACCTAAAGATAAAAAGACCATAAAGTTCACATGTGTATCGATAATGTATCATATCACAGGCTGTGTATCGTGAATAGAATTTGATACCTGTCATATGTTTCTCATATCACCCCTACTTGGAAGCTAAAATAAAAATGTGTAGGAACAGGAGAATTGCAAGATATGTAGCAAAAAATTTAATCTTCTGATCTGTTGCATTCCTAGCTCCATAATTGAGGATGTAGGTACCAATGAGGGAAATGTGGATGTAGGTACCAATGAGTGAAAAGTAAACCATTTCTTCAAGAAGTCAGTAAAAGTCCATGATGGAGTCATCAACAACAAGCTTTACCAAGCAGTACATGGACTGCAATCAGGTGCTGTTTCCAACCCCAAACCAAAACTTGTCAGGTTCTTCTGGGTAAATGATACTGGAGAAGTGAATTGGGTTTTGAAGCCAAGTTTTGTTCTCATTTAAGAACCAGCAGGACTGTGGCCCTATTGTTTAAGAATATATTCAAATGTGAAATACTAAAAGAAATAAAGTATCCTTTAGGAAACTAATTTTAGATGCTAAATATCATAAATGATCACAAAAATTTTAGTAGCAATTTATGGACTGAAAAAAAGCAAATGCACATAACCAAAAAGCATTCAATAATCAGGAAGTTGATCTTGTAAACATCTGGAGAGAGAAGATCTTCACTCTTAGGGCTGTTCCAGTAAAATATATATCCCCCCCCCAAAACGGCACTTCAAAAAACGTCTGAAGGAGGTTGTGTTTCAAAGTATTTTGATTCTGACAGTGGAAGGTTGATTAGGAAAATCACTTCTGTTGTGGGTTGTGTCAACAAAATGAGAAATCGCTGGTGGGGTTGTCAGAAAAAAAAAGAATATCTATTTAAAATCGCAACTAACTGCCTCGTAGCGGTCTAACGTGAATAAAACATTGGGTCAGAAAATGATGCCAGTACACGAGAGTGCACCTAATTTGTACAATTCGTGTACTTTTAGAGCAGTGACACGTGTTCTGCAAATTACGTCAACATCACGGATATAAAAAGCGCTTTGCGCAATATTCAATTTTTATTCAACTTTTAACTTTAAAAGTGCATTTAACAACGTAATTCGCGCTGCCAGTAGCAGTATCGCAGCGCTTGGTGCAACATCCAGATTCAGGAAGGCAAACGTTAAAATAGCTGGATACATCGTTCAACATGAATGGCTGTTAAACTAAATCTGATTGGTTCCTTGGGCCCTAGAACAGGCATTTGATGGTAGTTTTAAACTTACTTTCATCATGGAAGTTTTACAAATGCGTGTTTCAAATAAGGGCCACACCTGAAACAAAAATGGCTGAATCACAACAGGGTTTGTCGTCAGATGACGTATTCAGTCGGCAAATACAGGCTGGTGATAGCTATGATGACAATGAATTTCATGTATATCAATCTGTTAGACTCTGGAAAATTGTCCATGGAAAAAACAGTGCGTGATTTTGAGCCCAAAATTGATGTTGAGTTCGAGTCCGATGTACGTGATGGACAGGATGCCGGTTATATTTATTCAAGATATCCATGTCTGAACAAGCAGACTATGGGAATGTCGGACCTAAAACCCTAATACATCATTATGGAAGAGAAAAAATCTGGCTTAAGAGGCAGCAAAGCACTGATTCAAGGAAGTGAATCTTTGGCAGAGTTCATGTTAGTGAAAACTTTTCATTTTTGGAACAGAGATATCCATGGGGCCATACCTGTGAGATGTTGAAAATTGCACAACCATAAAGAACAGTAACTTGTTCAAGCTAGTTATGCATATGCGTTTCAGACAGCAGGCAATGAAAGGGAGTTCTCAGCACACAATAATATTCGTACACAAAGAAGGAGAATCATATTAAATTCAGAAAGTCTACAGATTAATGCTCATAGGGAACATCAGAGAATCCCCATACAACATAATTAAGTGTGTGTAGATCTCTAGTTGGTAGAACCACTATGGCAACAAAAGAATAAC
The DNA here is from genome assembly GCA_016617855.1 of Megalonaias nervosa. Lineage (NCBI taxonomy): Eukaryota > Metazoa > Mollusca > Bivalvia > Unionida > Unionidae > Megalonaias > Megalonaias nervosa. The sequence continues at coordinate 127,236 of JAECUM010004552.1, forward strand.
AAGACTAACATTCATATCATGCAGATGTTATTACCAAATAACATTAAACATAAGAAACTGACTGAAATGTGTAAACTCAAAGCAAGATGGATAAAATTTGTCCTTTTTGTGTTTGGTTATTCCTATGTATATTTTGAGGATGTTAATATTTTCTGCAGACCTTTGGCACTTAGTTCCAAGCCATCATTTGGTATTTGTATTACTAATTGGATTACTATTATCTAGTACACAACACTGTGAAGCAGTGTTATTAGCTAATGATGAAATTGATGAAAAAATACTTGATGTCATTCTGATATATGGATTCATTACTACACCACTAATCTGTTCATCCTGATTCTTTTTTACCATCTCCTTTAGTTTTACTGGTACCAATACTTTTAATAAAATTGTAACTTCTATTTTCTTACAATCTAAACATTTAGACATGAGATCTCAGGTTTCGGTAGATCATTATAGCCATTACACCATTTCTGGATGAAGAAAATCTATATATGGCAGCTAGTTTTACTGCTGAAGAAAATCCAAGTACTTTTGAGACACCAAACACCACTTATGTAGAACCACTGACCTTCCACAAGTAACTGGCAACATTCTCATTTACACATTGGAGGCAAGTAATCACATGACAAACATCCTGTACCACTCTGTCATGGAAGCCCCTCAGATCTGTATCACAAGACAAGCATCTTATAGTCTGCCCTGAAAGCCCCTCAGACCATAGGGATTAGTTTCGTATGAAAGACTAGAAGTGGGAGATAGAACCTGTGACAACTGGATTAAAAGTGCAGAATGCTAGGCCATCAGTGATGATGATGATGCTGTTGACAATACAGTTAACTGAATGACACTGATTTTACGAGGACTCTAGGAAAAAATGATTCCTTGACTTTCATCCATTTTTTAAAATCTAATTTATGATATAAAAATGTTTGACTTGCTATATTTCTTTTTTTTTAAACTTTATATTAGTCTTGTAACAAGGCATAAAAATAAGACGTCGGTAACTGAAATATGTGTTCTTACAAGAAATGATATAGTGTGAAAGAGGCAGAAATAATGCGACATCACTTTCACAGGCATTAATGATTTTTCTGACAAATCATGTATTAAAAGTTTACCAAAACATTTATTGAAAAAAACAGTAACAAGGGAATCATAGCATCTGACCACACATTTAAAGCAATACAAGGTTTAACTTTTATTCTAATCAAAAGCAGCATGCCTGAGAACAAAGAAAAATAGCAAAACATAGTGATCACTTTAGTCAACACACAGTTTAGTAAGGATACAAATTCATGATTTCTGTATTAGAATAGAAATCTCTAATATAAAATCTATATTCATGGACATTAAATTAGTAGGTATTAAGGGACTGATCAATGACATCTACAAATAAGTCACCGAGAAAATTTCTGATTTCACAGTATCAGAGACATACATGGCTGACAGACAAGCAAACAAAAGGACAAAAGATTGATTATAATGAATGAACACAAATAAAAATATGCAGTAGATCATATGATCTATAAGAATTCAATAGATTACCTCCAGCCAGCTGTCTTTTAAATCACTTCTGTCCCCAACTCAATATTAAAATTGCTTCTACCACCCACTAACCCATAGCCAGAAATTATGTAAAAAAAACATATGCTTCTGTAGGGGGCAGTGTATTTTGATTAAAACATACCTGATGGTGGATCTTAATTTTTGTTAAATTGCTTCTGATGTGGGTTGGTTGAATTTGAAAGTGCCTTCCCCCCCGGAGGGTATGTTTTACTGGAGCAGCCCTTAGCAAGGGACTGAAGTAAAAAGTGGGTTAACTTCATGTGTGCAAGAAGTATTGCCATATTACAGAGTGTTGTTAGAAACAACAGAATAGTTGTACGAGATATATTTTGCAAAGTTGTAGAACCAGCACTCATATTGTAACCACATATTCCATTTAAATAATACTATCACTATTTCTGCATATTCCTATCAGTTTTTCCCCCAAGTGGTATTAATTTCCTGATCTGATGTTGTTCGTTTCTTGTGCAATTTTTACACATCAAGAATTCTCAGTATCATTAAAAAAACAAAGTAATCTGCACCAAATTGAGTTGTTTGAGAAGAAATTAATTTTTTAACCCCAAAATCATTGAAACTCTGAGTTCTGGCATTAAAGTCTCACATTAAATAATATTAAAAGTAGCTATGATAGTAATTTAGGATGCAGCTGTTCTAATTTCACCTTTGGTATATTCAAATCTTGAATGTGACAGAGGAACATGGCTCCAAAATAAACACATCAATTTCAGAACCTGTTCATTGACTATGAATCAAGTATATAATCCGAGTCCAACTGAATTGTTAGAAAAAATTTTTTTCTTTTGACAACATCGTAATTAGCTGTCAAATATGGAGTAAGCCTATGGTCTTTCTGCCATCCCAACCAAGACCCCACCACAACCACGTGACCATGCCTAATGACATCACAGTAATAATCGCTAACAACTAGAGATGACATCTCTTTCAGTATTTTGATTTCAGTAGAGCCTTAACAGAGTGGAACAGTAAGGAAGAGTGACAGATATTTAAGTATTAGGGAGATATTTAACAATGGCTATTCCTCCTGCCACCACTTCCTCATTGGAGATCACACACACACAAAACTTAGATTAAATCCTGAAATCCTGGCAGCATCCCTGCAGGGGAGATAACGACCATTTTATTTGATTTTATTGGTCTCTGGTTATCCCATGGTATTTCTGTTACTTGAACATTATCTTACAGTGTGTCCAGTCAGTATGGTCGAAAAAAGCATTCAACCATTGAGTGTTGTTGAAGGACTCACATTACTACAGACATGAAAGAACGAGAACCATACTATAAATCAGTGAAGATAAAATAGAGTATACATGGTTTGACTGTCCCTGACTGGTTGATAATGAAAGCAAGATTTTAGTAAAAAGAATCTTTCGAGAGCTTGTCCTACTTGTGACTGAAAAAAGTCAGGGACATTGTTTTATTAACATAATATCCGTCCCTTTACAGACCTGAGTTTGGAAGGCTCGTTACTGAAATCAGCACTGGACTCTTTAGTGTAGTACTGAAAGGACACATTTCAAACTTGTGTAGATCCAGAAAATGGTGCGGCTGTTATGGCTTTCTTTTCACAAAAGCTGTCGTCTTAGATGTGTCTATACTGATACAAATTTGATCATGAGCACTCAAAATTTAAAGTTATTGAATTTTAATATCATTGTGTTTGCACAGGTTTACAATGGGAACTGAATTAGTACAGCGAATCTTGAACTCTTGAGTTTTGTGCAGAAACATGGAATCCAAGCAGAATACATCCAGCAATGTAGAGGTTTTCTATCTTTGGATTTAGTCTCCCCATTGCATTTCACATTGATATGCATATTCACAAACAATTGGTATAGTAGTAGGAAAAGTAAGTGACAAATTTAGATACATATCATAAACAAGGCAATCAGTATCTGGCGGGGACAAGATCATAGAAACAGTATAATAACAACAATAATGAGTAGAAGTGTGCCTCTTTTCTGATGTGTGCAACATTATTTTCTCAGCTTCAGTAAGAAATTATATCAAAGGGAAGACAATAAAGGGTGTTCAGTTAACTAAACCACATGAATTTAGCTACTCAAATCCATTTTAACCTTCTGATTATATCTGTTTCTGTCCATTCTGGTGATTATTTCCACTGAATCAGTATGGTTGGAAAATTCTTTTTGGCAAATTTAAAGTTTGAAAAATCTTTTGGCAGATTATGATCATACACTGTACTTCTGCCTGAGATGTGAATAATTTCATTTCTTGGTTTGTTGATTCTGGTTGTTGCTCAGTTCAAATGCATCACTGAAAAACACTGATGCATTCTCATACTTTGTTACAAATATTTATTACAGATGCACAGCTCCAGATATTGGTGAATATAGCTTGAATAAGTTATAACAGTTCTGGTTGGAACAATGGACATTGTGAGAGAAACTTTAAGTGAGCTAAAATGTAAACTTTTTGGCAGCATGTGATGCAGGATTGCTCAAGACTTATCAATCTCTTATGCTTACCATGAAAATTCCATTTGTACCAACTGATGATGACTTTTAGGTAACGGTCAGAAAGGCATAATTGACAATATTCAAAGGTCTACAAAAATTACTGGAGTCAAAATTTATATACTCATACAGCTGTGGAAAAAGTGATGGACTAGTACCTTTGCTGCTGTTGCCACAGTTGATTAGTTGTTTGATTTACTTTGGTTTGGTTTGGTTTTTTGGGGGTGGGTTTAACAGTATATTAGGTGGAGGAAGAACCCCAAAAGACCACCAACCCAAATTGGTTGATCTGTGACAAAAACTCACTCTGTGAGATGTGCAAGTGATCTGTAAAAGCAAACACCTTAGTACACATGAGCACATGGAGCCTCTGTTGATTTGATGTTTATCTCCAACAGCCAAAGTCATTTAGACATGAGACCTCAGGTTTCGGTTGATTATTATGGCCTTTACACCATTTTCAGATGAAGAGAATCTATATATGGCAGCTAGTTTTACTGCTGAAGAAAATCCAAGTACTTTTGAGACACCAAACACCACTTATATAGAACTACTGACCTTCCACAAGTAACTGGCAACATTCTCATTTACACACTGGAGGCAAGTAATCACATAACAAGCATCTTCTACCACTCTGCCATGGAAGCCCCTCAGACCATAGGTATAAGTCTCGTATGAAAGACTAGAAGTGGGAGACAGAACCTGTGACAACTGGATTAAAAGTGCAGAATGTTACTGCCAGGCCATCAGTGATGATGATGATGCTGTTGACAAAACAGTTAACTGCAATGGCACTGATTTTACAAGTACTCTGGAAAAAAATGATTCCTTGACTTTCATCCATTTTTTAAAATCTAATTTATGATATAAAAATGTTTGACTTGCTATATTTCTTTTCTTTTAAACTTTATATTAGTCTTGCAACAAGGCATAAAAATAAGATGTCGGTAACTGAAATATATGTTCTTACAAGAAATGATATAGTGTAAAAGTAGGCAGAAATTATGCAACCTCACTTTCACAGGCATTAATGATTTATTTCTGACAAATCATGGATTATAAGTTTACCAAAACATTTATTGAAAAAAATAATAGCAAAGGAATCATAGTATCTAACCACATATTTAAAGCAATACAAGATTTAACTATTATTCTAATCAAATGCAGCATGCCTGAGAACAAAGAAAAATACCAAAACATAGTGATCACTTCAGTAAACACACAGTTTAGTAAGGACACAAATTCATGATTTCTGTATTAGAACAGAAATCCCTAACATAAAATCTATATTTATGGACATTAAATTAGTAGATATTAACCCATTTTATCCTGTTTACCAATTTCAACTGCAGTGCCTGATTCCTGAGAAGCAGTTCTAAATACATTGTGGTAAAACGGAGCATCATACAGCAGCAGCAGCAGAAATTGTGATGACCTTCACCATGTTTACTAAAAATGTTGTAACATTGTTATTTCTTTTTTAAAGTATATAAAACTATATATCTCTGAAAAGGTAATGCAATTTGAAACACAGTGATATATGTTTTGTTATCATTTACCAATGTACATGTTCACAACTGTATTTTGAAATATGACTTGAAAGAAAAAAAAAAAATTAAAAAACTTACCACGATGTTCAGTGAATCTTTTTGTTCATGAAGATGAATGAAATGCTCAAATAGTATGTGAATAAAATAAAGATAATTCTATTTCTAGTATTTTGGTCCAAATTTGAAGTTTCTAGCACTGTTAGTTCAAAAGTTATAATAATTTTACTAAAATTGGACAACAAAACACCTGGAACAATTTGTTTACTTCACATTCTAGAACATGTGCTTCAGCGTGCAGTTTCTCATGAAAACTTGTCACAAATTAATCCTAGAAATCTTTCAGTAAGATAAAGGTAATTAATCAGTACAATTTTTGTCCAAATTTTGAAGTCCACATCATCACTATGTCAGTAATAACAATATTACTTTAATGGTGAATAAAAATATCCACATCACATTCAAAAACGTACTTCGTTTTTAAAACTGACAATTCTACATCAGTTGTTGTCTAAACATCAGCTTTTAAGCATTTATACACCTAGTAATGTGTTTTCCCTGGCATTCGGTATGAACTGGGACATTGCATTCCCTGCAACCAAATTCTGTCACCCCTCTTCTCTCTCCAGGTTAAGTGGCCAGTCAACATTCATGACAGGTTTTTTTTCTGTCAAACACTTTTTCAATGGTATGTTGCACTGTTACTCTGGTGGGCTCTGGAACAAGTGCTGCAGCCTTTCCAGCTCTAGTGTCACCAACCAGAGATGCAACTAAGTCCTCCAGATAGCTCTGATATGTTGGCCACATACTTTTGACTTTCTCTGGATTTGTGTTCCGTGCAATCACATACGCATTGTACGCCTAAGTTTCCAATAGGTGAGAGAAAATTTGACACCACCATTTTTTTGACCGGTGATGAAGGAGATAGTACCCAACCATCTGGTTACAGAGATCTACTCCCTTCATGTTTTGCTGGTAGTCCGATAGCATTTTGGGAACTTCAACCTGCTGCTGAACAGCCATACCAGAATGTCTGTTTACAAAGCCACGTGACCATGGGTCATGAAAATTTGACAAGACACAAACAGCTTTTGTATCTTGCCAAACACAAAATATAAGTTCATCCTTCTGTGCAACTTTGTATTCATGTTTCTTCAGTTTCAGCTGTTTTGGCAGCAACTCTTTTGGCAACCCCTTCCTGTTGTTACGGACCGTTCCATAGGCCATCATCCCTCTAGTATGCAAGTCTCTCAATAAATCTGTGCTTGTGTAAAAGTTGTCAAAAATAGACTGTCAGATTTTTTCAGAATGTGTGAGCAGAGATCCATTACCACTCTGTAAGCCAGCCCCTTTTCTTGCCCATCTTCTTTGCTGGTGTATACCTGGAATCCGTGCATGTATCCAGTTGAGCTGTCGGCCATATTCCATAGTTTCACCCCCCCTCCCATTTTGTTGGCTTTGCTGTGAGAGACTGTCTAAAAAAGTCTTCCTTTGAATTTTATCATGCTTTCATCAATAGTTGCATTTGTTTTGGGTATGAAATTTGATGAAAATCTGGTCTAAATAATCCAGGTACCAACTGATTTTCTTTAATTTATCTGGTCTTCCCTCTGGCTGAGGCTCTGCAGCTTGTTCTTCGTTGTCATGGAGATGAAAGTATCTCCAAATCAGATCATATCTGTCATGAGACACGATTTTATTCAAGGATGTGACAAATATATACTTATTTTGTCACCAATAATTATGTCTTGATGGAAGACGAATTATTCCCATGGCAAAACATAAGCCTATAAAGGCCTTCATTGTGGGAATATCAACTGGCGTCCATCTTGGTGACTTTGGTTGGGGGGGATTTTTTTCTACTCTCCTGTTCAGCGTAACGGTTTGTTTCATCAACAAGTTTTATCCAGATTAAATCATCCCAAAGTAACTCCAAGTAATGTTGTGCATCGGCTTCTTCTGGGTGTTGAACAGTTGTCCCTTCTATCAATTTAAATCATGGCTGCAACCGAGGTGAAAAATCATCCCGGACCCATTCCTCTTGAAAGCCCTCAAAAAAGTCAGCTTCATTCTCTGAATCACTGTCGAAAAGTGCATGAAGCCATGCATCATCTCTTTCATCAACTTGATTCAATTCTAACCCATCATTTAAGTCAATATTATCATCAGAATCATCCAAATCGTCAACTTCAATGTCGCTACCCTCGCTATCAACATCCATGATTACATCCGAGTTGTCATCCATCATTTTATCGATCGATTTTCAAGCCAACAATTTCTTTTCCAACCACTTTTTTTTAAAAATTTCACTGCGCATGCGTGCTTTAACCATTTCCTGTGTTGGTGAAGAAGTACACAAATATTTGTGATGTATAACACTTGTTTCTAGAGATGCTACACACATACATAGTAGAGTACGACCGTAGTCGTATTCAGGATAAAATGGGATACTACGACCACAGGCGTATTCAGGATAGAATGAGGTATTATGCCCGTAATCATATTCTGGATAAAATGGGTTAAGGGATTGATCAGTGACATCTACAAATAATAAGCCACCAAAAAAATTTCTGATTTCACAGTATCAGAGACATACATGGCTGACAGACAAACATACAAATGGACAAAAGATTGATTATAATGAATGAACACAAATAAAAATATGCAGTAGATTATATGATCTATAAGAATCCAGTAGATTACCTCCAGCCAGCTGTCATTTAAATCGCTTCTGTCCCCAACCCAATGTTAAAATCGCTTCTACCACCCACTAACCCATTGCCAGAAATTATGTAAAAGAAATATGCTTCTGTAACGGTCAGTGTTTTTCGATTAAAACATACCTGATGGTGGATCATAATTTTTTAAAATTGCTTCTGTTGTGGGGTGGTTGAATTTGAAAGGGCCCCCCCCCCCCCCCCCGGGGGATATATGTTTTACTGGAACAGCCCTTAGCAGGTATAGCTAGCAAGCCCTTAAAAAACCCCAGGAAAAGACAGATTACTTTCTGATATCAGATCTTCAAACCTATATGACAAGTTCTAACATCAACATGTTACAAAACTAATTATTTTCCTGTTTTCATCTTTAAATTCAGTGACCAAATAGGAGGACAAAGTACATGGAAATTTAACAGCCTTTCAAGTGACCCTGAATTTTCAGATATTCATAAAAATTGTGTATCTACATCTATTGATCAATATCTGTAATGATAATAAGAATGATGACGAAAGTATTTAACATACATGAAAACTTTGCAATTATACATTGAAAAAATATCTCACACCTTTTGTGAAAAAAGAATAAAAAAGATCAGCTAGAGAGAGAGAGAGAGAGAGAGAGAGAGAGAGAGAGAGTGAGTTAGAGAGTCTAAGTAAAATGTTAATTTTTCTTGAAAGGGTAAGGACAACAAAGGACACTGATGGTTATCTCTCAGCCTGGGAGACTAAAGCCCCTGTCCCAGCTGAACCTGAACCATCTAGTTCCAATGACTCACCCAATTTTGCCTGAAAAAAGAAGTGTGATTGCTACATCATCAATTATCATATTGCTGAACAACCCATTGAACTCTGAGAAACTCTATGTAATTTTTATATAATTATGACTTACTTCTGTGGTTAGGTGATGTAATCAGAATAACATCCACATAAAAGCACACGTGCAACCACATTTTTTAAAAGCTTTTGAAGGTTAGAAGAAATTTAAGATCTGTAATAATCTGTAACAGGTTGCCATTTCAATAAAACCAAGTCAACAAATTCACTCTGCACATTACTGTTTTTTCAATATAGTAAATGAAAGGTAAATCGGGACCACTAGTCCAATATGTGTGCCAAGTTTCATAGGGATAATATCTTCCTCCTGTAATGGAAATGTTTAGGCAGACTGTGTACACAGCAATAGCTATATTCACCGTACCCCACCCCACCCCACAGCCATAATGCATACTGGGGAAATAACTAGGATTAATTTTATGCAATAAACTATTCTTTAAAAGAATTACATGACCAAGTGTTATTCAATTTAGTGACAATATCAATTCATGGCATCAATTCATACTTTTTTTAATGTAATGATCCTCAGTGTAGGACATTAAGCTTAATGCAACAAAATGAAAAGCAAGCTGTGGATTTCTTCAAGCTGTTTGATTCTTTTAATTCCAAATAAAAAAGTATTTTAAGCCTTAAAGTGCTATATTGTTTTGTGGTACAAGATCCCTTAGTGCTGAATTGTTTGAGAAAAAATGAAAAATGCTTAGTTTTTAAATTGAAAGTATTTTAATAAATACACACAGTAGATACATAAACTCTATATGAAAAATTATGGTGGATGTCTAAACTTTAAGATTAGCATCAAGGCACATGTGTAACTTTAACATATTTGCATGTACTGGTGCAAATACAGGTAAAATGACAAGTTACCATTGTATTTCATCTGTATTTTGGTTTGTTTTTAATGGAAAAGTTAAAATATATCTATGAAATATATTCTTTAGTAGTTCAACCAAGCACTTGTACATCTTATGTCTCTTACGTTATACCTAAATTATGAGAATCAAAGGTAGAGAAAAGTAACAGTTTTATAAACATCCACTCCATGTATGTCAGAGTAAGTTTACAACCAAGAATCAGTAATAAACGTTAATGAAAAATTTTCACTTCTTATTTATTCTAATATATTTGCATTATCTCGTGCCCACTCATGCACTTACAGAGTCACCCATCAAGTTTATTACCTGTTCAGGTGTTACTCTAGCTCTTTAGAACTAATATCTTCACTTTGTTTGTAATTTACACGTGTGTGGCATAACCGGAAACAATCAGGTACATAAAGTGCCACTTGGCATGTTTCACGTAGCTTTAGCAATTTTTGTCAGTCATACTGCTACATTGTCTGCAGTGTGGCAGTTTATAGTGATGTCTAGTACTGGGTCATCATGCCAGAGACATGTAGCATCATGTCCCACCCAGTCACATTATCCTGACACCAGGCCAACCAGTCCTAACATTAACCTCTTAATGCTGAGCACCTTGCAAGGCAGCTGTTAGTAATTGCTGCCAACCCTCCAGGCTCGCAATTAGTGAAAATTGGGTTAAAAATTAGTGAATTTTGACATGAATTTGTGAAGTGATCTTCGAGTCCAGGAATATTTGTCCGAACAAATATTTATTTAGCATGGGATCCAGCTGATAAAGGTAGACTGTGTTCAACAAGAAAACTCACAAATAATGTTTCAGCATTGGTAGCTTGCTGGTCTTCCGTCGATGGCTTAAAATATTCCAGAGCTGAAATCTCCTGGAGTTCTTAATTTTCCCAACCTCTATGTGCTTTTTGCTACCAATGTGCTTTCTCACATCACACTGTGTGCAAAAAGCATGATGTATATCGGTGTTTGATGGCCGATTGCACAGCCAATTTTTGGTATATTCCAAACTAAACTTCTTTTGTGCAATACATTTCTTTTTCCTTGGTAGTGAAGACATTTTCAACATGGATGCTGAACGGTAATTCAAATAAGTGTTGGCAGCTCATGCACGCAGGAAAATTCCGGTTAGGCCACAGTTTCTCTCAAAAGCATTTGTAAAACTACTCTTATATAGATTAAAATACGCTAAAATGCTTGCTACCGGGCCAACTTTATCAATCAGCAATAGTTCTACTAATATCGCGACATGCAATTCCGGACCGTTTCGGAAACTGCCGATATCACGACTAGCACTCAACGGGAAATCAGTTATTTTATTAAAGATTTAAAATAATTGAGAATTGCTGTATCTAAACTTGATGTAATCTTTGTTTTTTTTGTATTCAATTTCACATGGTGATGGCATTCCTTGCTTATGCTATGAGATACATGTTCAATAAATGCAATTGTTGCCCTTCCTGCTAGTATCCCCAAGAATATTTCCTTTTGTTATTCTGTGCTATTATTTTACAAGGCTTATATTTCCTTTCTTTTGAACAAGTATCATTTCTTGGATTCCATTTTTAGAAAATTCTATAACCAAAAGCCTAATCATGCAGATGTTTTGCAGAAAAAAATTATGTGTAGTTCAAAGCATCTTAGGTACTCATGTAAGATTAGTCTGATTTCCTGATCAACTCCACTAACTCAAATATGAAACCCAGATCTAAATCAAACACGGACATAATATCTAGATTTTACTGCAAAAATCACATTGGCATAATTTCTGCTATTATTCCGTAAGTCCAATTTTTAAGGGTCATTTCTGTGAGACTTGTGGTCAAATTGTATAGGTTAGCAGGTCTGCGTATAGTAGCAAAATGACTGACAGTATTTGTACCGATTATTTGCATTTTGCACCAATTTCAACAAAAGAGATATGCTAGTCTGCAATACAATCAATAATGATTTCCAAGTTGATTTTGTTTCTCAACTGTAACTACTAGATCATTTCAGAATTTTTTTTGCAGAAACATTTTATTTTCCTCAGACCTAAGATAAATTCAACTTTACTACAATTTCAATGTATTTCTGATAACTAGTTAAAAATCTGAAATTTAATCAGATCACTGCAGTATACTGTCTAATCTCCATTATCTGAAATGGAAAATAACTGATTACAGGTTATCAAAACTCATTTGTGTGTACCCAATGCAGTGTTTGATCTGATATTTTTAAGGAGACTATTATGTGTCATATTCACAAAGTTGGATTGTGCATAGGACTTTTGTGCAGCTTTTTCCAGAAATCAAGCTCTGAAAGAAAACTTACTGTGCATCTGGGGCATCCTCTTCACTCTCTAGCTGCTTGCTGCGTTTCTTCTCATAGATGAAGATGATGATGCAAAGGACAATCACTTCTGCTACAATACCCAGGAATGGCCATAAAGCTGCCAGCTTGTCTGAAACAATGGAGAAAATTCAATAAAAAGATATTAACAAACATAAGATAGGAGGAACTTTAAAGAAAACGAGTTCCTTGGTCAGTCTCAATTGTCTGAAAACGAATTTCCAGGAAATCATTTTCATTCAGTATCAAACAGACATCATACAAAGTCTTCTGGTGAAAACCCAATGGTGATGCGACTTTCTAGAAGGTGTAGTGTTAAGATTTTCAAAATGGCAACTGTGTGGCCATATTGAATATCAGATTGGCACAACTTACTCAAGACCAACTAGATACCATAAAAAGTCATCTGGTGAAAATCGTATGTCTTTGTGTTCAAAATGAGTACCAATAACAAGATTTTCATGATGGCTGCTGTGATGGACATATTGGATTTCAGACTGGCACTATTTTCCTTTAGAGCGAACCAAACATCATAAGAAGCTTGTCAATGAAAATCTGATATGAATGTCCATTCATGTGGAGTAGCAATGTCAAGATTTTCAACATGGCCACTGTGGAGGGCATACTGGATGTTCAGCTGGCATTATTTTCTTTTTCAACCTACCAGACATTATAAGTCTTCTGGTGAAAACACCATATCAATATATAACTTTGCATTCAGGAGAAGCAGTGACAAGAGTTTCAAGATGGCTGCCATGGTGGCCATACTGGACCAGCACCATTTTCATTTAGTACCAAGAAAACATGTGGATGAATGTGTTGTTGTTGTTGTTGTTGTTGCTGTGTAGGGTTTAACGCCATTTTTTCAGCACAAGATAGGCTATACATGGCGGCCAGTATCAATGGTGGAGGAAGAATCCGGGAAAACCCCGGAAAGGGGACCCCGAGTGGCCGAGTGGTCTAAAGCGCTGACCGTTACGGATCACTGCCATCTCACCTCTGTCTGCGTAAGTTCGAGTCCAGGCTCGGCTAACGTGGGTACGTGAGAAAGCCTGCCAGTAACTTCTCGTGGGTCGGTGGTTCTTCCCGGGATTTTCCAGGGTTCTTCCTCCACCATTAATACTGGCCGCCATGTATAGCCTATCTTGTGCTGAAAAATGGCGTTAAACCCTATAACAACAACAACAACAACAAACCCCGGAAAGAACCACTGACCCACGAGAAGCTACTGGCAAGCTTTCTCACATACCCACATTGGCCAAACCTGAGACTGGAACCCATGCAGACAGAGGTAAGATGGCAATGATCCATAACGGTGAGCACTTTAGACCACTCGGCCACTCAGGGCCCTGGATGAATATGTGTGCAAAGTTTCTTGGCAATCCGATTACTTTAGGAGTAGTGATTGTTATGTACATTTAATTTATATTGTGTGACTGATCTTTGTCCATAACTGAGGGTATGAGTTGGGCCTACCTGACTAATGTATTAATTTTTGTAAACAACATATAACATAGCTAATTGTTGCTTAAAATGGTAGATTACAGTATTATTATTTTGTGGCAAACATGTCTGCTTCAGTTTGAATTTAGGACACTGGTATTCCCCTTGGAAATTCCTAGTGTACCGACTGTTGCCATGTTCTTTGGTTAAGTTTTAGTAACAGTCCTGATATTGTTTTAAACTTAAAATATTACAGAAATGAACTTTTGACCGCTATTCTGGTCCTCATACTGTGACTTAGATTTTTATTTATAATGAAGAAATAAACAGAAATTCTTTATTCCTATAAAAACAATTCCTGTTTCAATCAATAATGTCAATTAATGCTAAAACAAAGTCATTAAAAAAACGTATCCTTTGTTCCAATCTGTACTGTTTTTGAAATTATGCTTATAGGGAGAACAGGTAGGTACACAGCTGCCCAATTTACCCAAACATCAAGTATCATTATGATCTGCTGACTTAAACTAAGAATATCCAACTTACCCTTGACCCTGACAAGCATTGTAGCACTAGCAGTGTCATTGAATTGACTATGACTGGCTACACACTGGTATTCTCCCTTATCGTCAAATCCCAGATTGTAGATAACCAGTCGTTCCTCCTTGGGATGAATTCTTTCCGTCTGGTTCAAAGCCTGGCCGTCTTTCTTCCAAGTAATGGTAGGTTTTGGAAATCCTGATGCTGTGCATCGCAACTCCAATGTATCTTCCTGAACCAAGTTCTTGTTTTTGTCATGAGTTTCAATTTTTGGGGCAGCTTAAATGAGAGATTACCAATCAGCATTTACAACTACATGTATCTTAACCACAAGACAACTAATTATGCAATTCCTGGCTAATTGAAACAAGTGCCTTGAAACAAGCTAGCAATTCAGACAGTGATCTTTATGAAAAAATTAAGGCTGAGATAACTGTGTTCATTTTGAAAATTGTGGGCAAGTTCCCATGATGTGATAAAATCAGGGACAAAGCCCCAAACATATAGAACAATTATTATATTTTCCTAGTAAAAAGAAGGCACCAAAGAAAATGTAATATGCAACTTGTGTGCATTTCTGCCAAACTTTGAATATGTGCAGTTTCAAACAAGAGTGGATAATGTCATCACTCATCATCAGTCATCTTCACTGACCTTGTTGTCACTTGCAGTATTTATTATTCTAGTTACTGCACGCTCCTAAGATAACTGTTCTCCTACAGTGTTGCAAGGTGGAGTATAGTGTCAGAGTCAAAGATTATGACACTTTACACCACCAGATAATACTAAAGAATGGAAAGGTCTGAAGTTGAACAATGATCAGCTGACTTGAAACTTTTACTTGTCCTGCATCAATGGTACTAATCCCAAACTGTAAATAGTACTGAATTGGATTACAATGTCACACCTCCAACTGGACAAGCATCTTGAGAAAGTGACTTGCCCTTCCTGAGCCTCCACTCATAAATATTAATGGGCAAGTGGAATATTCAAGCCCAGCAGTTCCCAAGGGAGAAGGCATATAGTAAAACATGATTTTACTGTCCTTTGCTAGGAAATACCACCTGTCATTTACAACCAAATTTATTGTGCACTGATCAATTTTTTGAATGTCTACTGTAAAACCAGATATAAACAGTAAAGATCTTTAAGGAATCATTTGTAACTATGATTGCCCAATAGTCTGCAGGTAGAGTGCAAATTGTTCATCACCAAGATGTATAAAAAAAAATCACCAGATCAAAGTGGGCCTAATATTGCTCGCTTGCTTTTATAA
This sequence comes from Megalonaias nervosa, assembly GCA_016617855.1. Lineage (NCBI taxonomy): Eukaryota > Metazoa > Mollusca > Bivalvia > Unionida > Unionidae > Megalonaias > Megalonaias nervosa. The sequence continues at coordinate 142,863 of JAECUM010004552.1, forward strand.
CTTAACAGTTTACCATGTCACTTATGTAGCATTATAAGTTTAACAATCTCCCAAACTTTGTCATGCTGATTTTACTCATTTTACTGCATCTTGATGGAATTTGTTCTAAAGAAAATGGCAAATTAATACACAGAGTTGCTTTCTCATAATCAAAAACATCCAAAATCTTGATGACATAAACCAATTTACCATTGGCCCATGTTGTGGTTTGTAGTGGACGGATTAAATTTTATTGCCCCCGTTAGAAGGCATAGCAATATAATTATGTAAGCAGGGACATCCACTACAGCACGTGGAACTTACCTGTTGGTTCAGCTGCAGTACACATAGTGCAGATTGATCTTTTCAAGATGTACATAATGCTGTTTAATATTCAAAGACTCACCCACTAAAATGCAATCACACAAGTGTATTGCAAGAGATTAAAGATTTCCAAGCAAAGAATGCAGAGACAATTTAGGTGTTTCACAAAATATAAATATTATAGTAATTTTAATAGGAGAGAGAGAGGGAGAGGTTCTGCATTTAACAAAAAAAAAAAAATCACACATAAGAACTAGCAGGTTTCATTCTGCTAGTCACTTTTAAACTGTTTGCATAGCTGCCAACCCTGGGGTACAAAAATACTTACTACTTATGACAAAAATACTGATTTTCAGGAACAAATACTGATTTTTAAAATATTAATGCATAAATAACTTTTTACAACATTTACAACTATCCGTAAATTAGCACAGTACCGTCCTTAATTATTTAATGTCCATTCCAGTGCCCATTTAGAAGGTGCAAGAGTGCAACACGCACTCAGGCACAGGCTGTTTATATAAGCCTTTTCCACACCACATTTTATTTTCTTTTTTCAATCATTATCGATTCCAATGTACCATCTTTCATTGATATCTAAATTCGGTGTGATTTTCTTACTAAACTGTTTCTGTTTTTTCACACGACTAATCCTTTGCGATTTTACTGTCAGGAAGATGTGCAAAATAAATTGCCAGCAACACCAGTAAATGAAAGATGAAGGTTCATTTCTAAAAGAAATTTAATAAACCGAATTTCGATTGAATTACATCAAGGTTATCGCTGGTTTTTTATATGTCGTAAGTTTAGGCTGAGTTGTGTATGATGAAGCAACATGCTGATGTTTATTAGCTTTCTCGTGCTCTTGTAATTCATGGGCGCCTCCATGCCCAATAGCGAAATCACATTACACAATTTGCAAAACGTAAAGTTTTCTCCTTTACTAGATGGTGTCACAAATCTAAACAAGACAGCAAAATTGTCCTTCCAGTTCTGTTTTCTTGTCTTTCCTGGAGAAAATTCTGAATATTCTCCTTTCCTATTCAACATGATTAGAAGCTGAATATCGCAAAGATGAGATACAGTGACTGCGAAGTGTTTGCGAAATCCAGTATGGCGGATAAAGACAGGCATGGTAGCCTCGATTTTGAATGAACGAATCATATTGTAGAACTGTATTCCTATATACATATGATACATTTCTATCAGAATGGAACTGAGTGCCGTTCTAATCTGACAATTGCAAGGAAATTTTTTTATTTTTTTATTAAATTATAAAACGTATTTGTTGCCAAAAAAATGTACACCCATATTCAGGTCCAAAATACAGGACAAATATGGAAAAAAACGGGACACTTGGCAGCTATGTGTTTGCTTAACATGTTCCCACACAATGAAATATACTCAGCACTATCCAACATGCAACTACTGCTTGGCCTGCCTGTTTAGTACTTGCAGCCCAAATATACATGTCCATATGACACATTTTCCCAGGAACTAGGCACATGTTTACTTCTACCATTTACCTACTGTTTTTACACAGGTTCTTTGACCCATGTGATGCTGCATTCTGTAACAGCTTAAAAAAATACTTAGAATTGCTAGTTTTGGCATCTGATGAGTTTACATGCAATACTACAAAATGGATGGGTGAAACTTATGAAAAAGTTAAATGACTTAAATATTTTCATTAGGAGATCAACTTGTACATATTTTCAGTTAATGCAAATGACAATTTGGTACATTACATTCTTTCAATTTATATGAAAATTACTGCAGTAGCAGTTAGTTTTCTCCAGTGCATGCATGTGCATGATATCATCTTTTGCAATTCAACAGAAGCACATACTATTATGCAAACTAAGTTGTGAAATAGGTATCTATGGTAGATGATTTTATTTAATGTACACCACAGTTCCTCCAGTTCTGTACGTTAATTTTGTTTCAAGCTTGTTAACTTGTAAGCTGAACATATCTCTATCAATAATGCCTTGTAAATTGCCAGGAATAGATAAAACCACATGTTTGCTGAGACTATAAAATCCATCTCTGATCACACTGATTGTTAATAATGTGGTTTCTTATTTGTTACAGCTTTAAACAGATACCCCTCATAAAACTTCTACCACTCTGTACTGGAGGTGGAAGGTTTCAAAGGTTGTAAATCCCTATTATTTCCTGTTTACCTTGAATGTTTCCTGTTAATTCTAAGGTTGTTGTGAATGTTATAGCAGTAATGCTCACTCATTCGACTTTCTGTTAAATTTTTGAAGCATTAAGTTGTACATGTTAATTATGACCAGATCTGACAATAGATAACAAGAAAAATCATACTTCTACCAGGTTAATAACGCAAATTATAAAACTTTTTTCTAAATACAACATGAACTACTGCACAGCAATTTACCTTTTGACTTATTTCAATTAAAGAATGTAATCGATTCAATTTTAGTTCAAAATTTTGTCAGTAGACGTGTTCCAAACTGAAGATAAATGTAACATGTTTAAAAAATCCTAATCTGCAAGTATTTCCAGGTTGACGCCCTAAACTAAAAGTGAAGTCAAAAGTGATGGTGCACAATCTCTCTCTCGTATTGGCATGTAAATAGACACATTTTAAAAAAAAGCCTATGGCGTGGGTTAACAGATGTCTTTATAGTTCGCAACAAATTTATCTGAATCCTCACCACTGCATTTTTCCTGTTTGTTACTGGGACAGGGATATGATCGGATTTAGCTTTAAAAATTATACTTTAGGCAATTTTTAGAAACAAATACGTTAATAGTTTTATATTTAAATCAGGCCCATGAAAATATTGTATGCAGGCTCTGCGAGCATATGATGCTGCATTCCGAGTTTACATGTAATATTACCAAATGGATGGTGGGAAATGATAAAGAAAAGTGTAATCACTAAAATATTTTCAGTAGGAGAGGTACTTGTATTGTCTTTAGTTCATTCAGATTTTATTTATATGGTACAGAATACTCAATCCAAATGCTGCAAACACTATCCCAATGTCATATGAATATTGCTTATCAGTTTAGTTACAAATCTGTTGTATTTTCACCCAATTATCCTTTTTAAGAAGCTGACATGAATACAGATGAAACATTTTGTCACCAAAGAACATGGATCCAAGTGCATATTTATACAGGGTTTAGCAATTAGGCTGGCGCTTGATGATAGATTCATGACAAAGTGACAATGACAGTAACCTTTCTTCCACAAAATTCACTTTATGTCATGAACAGCCACTGATAGACAGCAAACTTCAATATTATGTAGACAAATTAAAAAATTATCATACTCTCAAATAATCAAGCCACATTCTAAGTCAATTGATAAAGGTATTTGTATAATGCAAAGTTTAGACATTCGTCAAGAAATTAGACCTTTTTATCTAAATTTAAATTAAATGGCTAGTCTCTAACTGGGAAAATAAATAATAATTATATCCTGGGCCAAATCAGGTCAAGTGATGGGGGGAGGGGAGGTTTTCAAAATTTCAAAGGGCTCTGACTTCCCTTGAAAGGACACCAAAGCAAAAGTCTATGTGTCTATCTACTCCAAATATGCATAATATCCAATATATATGTGCAAGAATAAAACAATGACCAAATTTCAAGTGATAATTGAGGGTAAGTTTGTGTATGTTTGGGGGGGGGGGGTCCGCCCCTCAATCCAACCCTGATAGTTAGCTTTTCACATAACACTAGAAACCAGTTGTATGTGATAATGAAAACTTAACAGCTGTTCAGTTTTAAGATGTTATATTTTGTGATACTTTCTTTCAATAGTTAATGTAGATCCTGAAACTTTCAAGTGCGACAATGATCAGAAACTTATATATTTTTTAACTGAGCTGAACTGTCTTGGATCGAAATGTTGCATTCAAATGCGAGGCTCACAGAGATGGCCCAAAGCTTCTGAGCAGTAATCTTCATGAGGTGACCCTCATGAGTACAGAGCATATAACCCACTTCAGCCACGAAGCAAGGGCTTGAGGAATGATATCCTGTGTTCTGGCTCACATCAGAAGGAAGCGTTTGCAAGTGCCACGTCTTTTCTCGGTGCATTTCTAGTACTTGAAACCGTGAACAGGAACTGGCGTTGCTACTGTTCTCAGCCTATCTATGGAAGATGGCAAGTGAGTGACGACTCTTTGGGCTACAAAGACTAGTTGTGTTAAGAGCTGTACAATAGCACTTTATGATGCTTTGTGAGACCTTCGTAAAAACTGGTCAAACTTACAGAAAATAATCAACTGCCTTACCTAGACAATCACCAACTCAGTAGCCTCAGCCAATTCAAGATGGAAAAGGCGTGATCGATCCACCTCTGTTCGATGGGACAAGTATGCCATCATGGTTGGCAGGTCTTCTTCAATGCCTTCCACCCTCTACCACTACTCAAAGGAATGGGTAGATCTCGATGAGGAGGAAGGGATGGACTTAAGGTGACAGACGCCTTCAGTACTCATCTCTCGGCACTTGACAAGAATATATAGTTGTTCACATGTCTGCTCGTCTGTCTTCTAAGGAGGACAAATGTGCTTCATGCCCATCAGCACTGGTTGGGGATGTCGTTGCATTCTCATTGTTGGATTTGGACTCATTGGCACCTTTCAAAATTGACGGAGACACCCCGCAATAGCCACGCTTGGGAGGCAATGGCCAGGATTACTAATGTCATTGACCAGGGCTTCTCACCACACCATGGTCAATAGTTTGACGGGTTGGGGCTATTTACTTCGGATATGACGTGTCACATGTCTGCGATGTCTCTCAAACCTTGTCATATCCTCCATTTCAGATAACCCTGTTTGGAGACGAGCAGCTCAGGGACTGGCCCTCCACCTTGCCGCTCAACCCTCATGGGCTTTTGGAACCACTCAGCCCCTACCATTGTGAAGGGATGTAAAGTGGCCTCAAGACAGGGGATCTCCTTAGTCAATGGTGCACCAATATCGATCCCTCGGAAGCAATTGTACAGCGGCAGTAAGAAACCAAATTTTGAGTTCACCGGATCGCCCTATTCCCACAGTGGGGGTGGGAGAGTGATCCAGGTCATTGGAAGGGCTGTGGGTTTCATTCATCAACAATCCCCTCCCCTCTCCCCTCTTAAAAAAGGCGGTGGAACTTATGCAAAGACCACAATCCCCAGGGTTTTATTCAAGGCTGTTTCTTTTTCGGAAGGCAAACAGCAAGTTGAGAACCATCATTGACTCAGTAGCCTCAACCAATTCAAGATGGAGAAGGCGAGATCAATCTGCCTCTGTTCAATGGGACAAGTGTGCCATCAGTCTCAGTCTAACTGACGCATATTTTCAAATTCCTATCCACCCCATGTAATGAACATTTCTCCATTTTTGCTTACCGCAACAGAGTTTATCAGTTCAAAGTTCTCCCTTTGGCTTCAACATCAGCCCTTGTGCATTTCCCGCGATTTTGGATTACATCCTCTGTTCCAATCGACATCATCTACAACGACAGCAGCGTACCTGGACAACATCCTCCTGAAACATACAGTAAGCTTTATTCTACCACAAGGCAGAAACAATCTCCTTTCTCTTTTAGATCATCCAGGCTTTCTCATGAAATGGTAAAAGTCGGACCTCCATCCATTCCAGAATTTTGTCCATCTGGACATGGAAGTTTTAACCTGCCAAAATATGGTGTGGCTCCCTCGTGTTCATGTAATCAGAATCGTCAAACTTGACGAGTCCACTTCTTGGATTACGGCAAGAGGTTTTGCAACTCCTTGGTTTATTCAATGTGGCAGTGGACTTGATCCCACCCATCTGTGTTTCTAATGCAGACATTGCGAGGACAATGGTGCCTCTTTTCAAGTCCCCTTGATCAAACAGTCATAATCACACAACATTTGATCATTCTGGTGTCAGTAGTGCAACCCAGGTAGGCTGACCTTGGGAATCCCACTGGAGAAGCCCCAAGCTAAAATAATAGTTGGTACCAATGACATTGTGCACAGTTGGGGTGCCCACCTAATACCAACCTTCACTACTGTCAGCGACATGTGGAAGCTGGGGAACTGCCTATACACATCAATATCATAGAAATGAAGGTTGTCATCAATGCCTTTCACTTCTGAAAAGATCAACTCTGAGGCCAAAACAGTCTTCATTAGGTCCGACAATTCTGTGGTAATGACCTATCTCCTCAAACAGAGAGGCACCAAATCACATGACCTGTGTATTCTGATTTGGCTGTTTCTACATTGGTGCGACAAGCTCCATATCATCATACAAATCAGACACATTCCCAGCAGACTCAATGTCTTGGCTGATATTCTATCCAGCAGAGGTCAAGTCCTTCACATGGAATGGTCTCTCAGTCGATCAGTCATTACTCAGATTTATGCACAATGGGGGCATCAGATGACTGACCTATTCGCAACAAGGTGGAATCAAAACCTATCCACTTTTGTGTCTCCAGTTCCAGACCCAAAAGCTTGGGTGATGGTTGCACTGTCAATTGTTTGGGAGGGTGTTTGGGCATTTGCCTCCCCTCTCATGGTGCTGATAAAAATAAAAAAAAGCCAGAAGTTACAGGGTCAGAATGCAAAGATGATTCTGACTGCCCCTCTCAGATGGGACAGATCCTGGTTTACTGATCTGCTTGTTCTAGTGACAGATCTGCCCAGGAAATTTCCAGCCAGTCCAAATCCTCTCCAGAAACCATGGTCACAGGTGGTTCTTCCCAGCTTGGAATGTCCTCTTCTACACGCTCAGCTCTTATCAAGGCAACCTTGCAAGACAAGCAATTCAAACTTTCAGTCATGAAAAGAATCTCAAGGGCAAGAAGGCCCTCCACTCTGAAGGCGTACTAGGGAAAGCGGCATGTTTTCAGGGATTGGCACCATACCAACAACACTGGCCCTCTGTATGCCTCACTCCTGCATCCCACTGAAATTTTTTCTGCCTCTTTGAGCAGAAACAGTTCGCCCGAATCTCTATCAAAGGCTACCACCCCATGATATTAGACGCATTCCAGGATAATGGCCGACATGATTTTGGGCATGTTATAGGCCTATCAGATCTTTTAGACCTTTTTGAACTTGACAAAACAAACTCCCTCACGCTGTTCCCAAATGGAACCAATCCTGGGTTTCAACATGGCTCAGTTCAAATCCATTTGAACCTCTAGCCCACACTTCACTAAAGTCACTATGATCCATTTTTCCTGATAGTTTTAGCTTCTGCATGCAGGGTATGCGAGCTGCATGCCTTTTATATCAACACGAGCTCTCTTCAGTTCACACAGACCTTATTTACAATTAGCACAGTTGCACAATCTTTAGTTTCAAACCCTATGCAGCTCAATGGCTTGTTTATATCTCTCAACTAGACATAATGTGTGGATTTTTTTGCCTTTTCACATGACGCTAAATATATCCCCAGCCAAGAGACATATTCAAACTGACGTGATGTCCAATAAATGTAATTGTGTCCTTCCTGCTTTTATTCAAAATAATCTGAATATTCCGTTTTATTTTTCTGTGCTGATTATTAACACTTTTTACGAGGCTTACTTTCCTTTTCGTCTTCAGCATGCATCACTTGCCGGATGCCATTTTTTTAAATTTCTATTATGAACAGCTTGATCATGCAGATGCTTTGAAGGAAAAATAAGAGGTGAAGGATGGTGGATTTGAAGGAGTCCCAATGCACTCACTGTGCATCGAGGTCCAACTGGGTCTACTTGCTCTGAAGAACACATACCAGGCGGTATGAAGACTCAATTCTATCCCCATGAAAACGTCACAAGTTCTCTCTTGATGACAAGAAGTGAACATACAGACATCCAGCACTGCCGGCTGGTTTGACGAGTGAATGGTCAGCCTGGAAGCTGGCGGTATAGAAGATGGTATGGATGGCTAGGGAAGGCGCAGTTTAATTAAACATCAGATCCAATGGATCCAGTACAAAACACATTCATCTGGACTTGTAGGCCTGAAGACCATGTTCGGACATGCGGGGGTACTTATTCCTACTGTGCTGCCTAAATTTGGGGAACACTTCCCCAATGAGTCAGAGTTAGCTGAGCCATCTTCTCAAAAGGTCTCCCCTGCTGGACAGTTGGTGATAGCTGGATGGCCAGTAATGGTGCGGTGGTAAAAGGAGGTGGATCCAATTGATCCAATACAAAACCCATGCATGTCAGAAGGCCACGCTTAGACATGGGAGTGGACTTATGCCCACTAGGCTGCCTAAAATTGGGGAATGCTCCCCAATGAATCAGCATTGCCAATAATGAACCTTAGATTGTCTTCCATTACTGGTACTGTCTTTCCTGCCCTTCAATGTCAAATGGACTATTGCTTTGAACATAGATTAGCAAATCAGTATGTGACTAACTATAATGGTAGCCCAGACTTCCTCTGCCCATGTATTACAGAGGCTGCACATCACAGATGGTGTATACATAGTATAAACAAAACAATAGTCATGGTAGACTTCCATACTCTGAAGATGCATCAACAGCATTTAAATGACATTCTGCTGAAAGAACATAAGATGAGAAAGCAAAGCAAAATTTAGTAAGTCAGCAAGTTACAATCGCTAATATAATATATTCCCTGATAGTAGGGCTGGATTTGCGAGGTAGCAGGCTGTAATGTGACTGGGAAACATTCAAACAATGTAATGTAATTGGGGAACATCTTCAAATGAGAAACTATGACAAATTATTATCCAGAACACAAAACACATTTATGAAATATTTATTGAAAAAGAACATCAAAGTATTTAAATGTCAACTGTAGCTAGGCAATTTCTTGTGATGTACGCTACTTAATGTTGAGGGTCGGAAGATACTGATGAAAGTCAGAACTTCATTTTTTCTACGTTATGCGTGTAAGTCTTTATGTACCCCTTACTAGGCCACTGATAAATTTAACAAGAAACGTTACCACTGTAGAGTTTGTACAGGTAAGGGTATGAAATTTACATCTGCAATGGTCGGGTTTACACTGCTGGGGTTTCTCACATCTGTTTAAACTATATACAGTTGCAATAACATGCATGATGGACTTCCAAGTGATTGAGTGAATTTCCACTGGAATGGGTGAAAAATCCACCAGATTGAGTAGACTTCCACTACTCATAGTGGGCACTTAATCCCCTGCCCCTCTGTCCACATCCACAAGACTTACAGGGCGATCTGTAAAACACGAGTGTACTGTAACAAGACGCAAGAAGTCGTTTAGTGAAAACCTCTTGTTGGCAACAAAAACATGTCCATTAATTTAAAAAGGCATCAAGATAGAAAACAGTGCCCCACATTACATCTCTATCTATGAAAATTTTATTGGATACATTCACGAGGTATTGAATTGTAAACCAGAGCCACAGTATCAACACTACCTATACTCCGCAGTGATCAGCAGATGTGACTCTGCAAAGTGAGCAGAGATATTCTGTGTGTGAACCCCTTGTCAGCTTCATCAGAATGCATTGAGAGACAGATGGACAGATTCAATCACTATCTCTCCACTCCCAGTGTGAATCATGGAGAAACAAAACTGCATAACCTGTACAGTATACTCTATCATCCAGTCTCACAACTTTAAGAACTTGTTACTCCCTTTGTCTGTCTGCACCATGGTACCAACTTCAATTAACCAAAGCCACCATGCCTGTTGCAAATAGTAGTGCATGGGAAATGTGTTGTAGATTTTTTTTTTCAAGGATGATTGCAGGCTTATCTATATGCACTTTCATTAATGTTATGTAAAGGTTTAATAACAAATTTATTTACTAGCTTTTGGAACCAGAAATGAAGTAGTTATATAAAATTAAATGATTTTACACCAAACTACATGCAAGAATAAAAGCAACGTTTTGCAAGCACACATGCAAACACAAATACACTCACACACACAAATGAACAAGATCAGTTAAGTTCATAACAACTATTGTGAAGAATAGGGGCATCATAGCACTAACCTTTCACATTAAATGGTTGTGAGCGCACCTCCTGGTAAGAAGCCTTGTCATCCTTGTTAAAGACAAACACACATCTGTACTCCCCTGCATCTTCCCTCACTGCAAACAAACATATACTTCATAATCACAGAATAAATACAAATATGCTGTGACTTTCACATTTAACCAAGAATACAACAACAAGCAGCCTTAGTGGGCTTAAGATCACTCACTTGGCCAACATTTGCCTAATAGCCAAAAGTATGAGCAGCTGACTATCAAGACCTGGGTATGTTGGATGCTTCTTTAGAAATATATTCCAGTAATGTTGATTGAATATGTTATGAAAACAACTGTTTTGTGGTTTTACTAGCTTTTATACCTTCATCCATATCTGATCACACATATCAGTGGACAAAATGAGTAATCCGAGCAGAAAGAGAGTAATCCACATATAACATAATAAAATTCAATGAGCATATGTACAAAATGATTTATTTACCCCTCTGTCTGTAACATCAATTACTGCTTCAAATTTTCATATATAGCACTTTGAGCTTTAAAAAGCAACAGTCTCTCATATTGCATTTCAAAACACTTTGTACCAGCTGAGATCATTGATGTTTTGCACACCAGTAGAGCACTAAGTGTTGGGTTACAGAGCCTGGATCTGAATTCAGTTTTATTTTTGTTAACAATACTGAACAATCTCTCACAGTCAGCATCAGAATGGCAAAGAACCAATATTCCTTTCATAACCTGACAAAGAAGAGGAAATATAAATCTTCCAGTTATTGGGTCTTTTACCCAGGAAATAAAGTGCCATTGCACATTAACTCTGTCCGCATGAAGTACATTGTCAGGTAGAATGTCAACTTGATACTTTAGGAGTTCTCCTAATTTATCGGCAGCCTTTCCTGCAGCAAGGTGCATCATATGACAGGGACAACCTGATATGTACACTGATGGAGATATTTTTCAAAATATAGAATGCAACTCCTTTATGAATTCCAGTCATCACTGATACATTATCAGCTGAAAACCTCATACATTTCTGCCAACTTAAGTTTATTCAAAGCATTATTAAGCAAATAAAAAATGTTTTCTCCAGTGGAATCTACTGTTAATTCTGGTAATGAAAGAAGAGCACTCTGACTTTGCCCTTTTCATTGTCAAAGTTTCTTACGCAGACTGGGTACAACTTTTTGTCATCATAATCACTGCTCCTGTCTGTTGCAATACTAAACGACCCAATTTCCATGGCTTCTGCAATTTTAAGTGAATTATCTTCTGCTCAACACCTAACAAGATTAGATGATTTTTTTCTTACACATGCATATTTTCTGCAATTTTGGAATAAGGAAACATTCGTTCTAACAAAGGACCAATGTAGTCTTCTACTGCTAGGGGTAGTCTGTGTTCTATTAAGAACTCGGTAAATAATGCCTCTGCATTTATAAAATTCGTGTCCACAATTTAGTTCTGCTGTAAAAAAAAAAGTTACCATAGTAATGGAGTTAGTAAAACGAGCTAATTCAAGGTTTCTTTGTTTTACCACCATGACCAATATTTAAATCCTTTCCACGCAGCCTGCAATGGGCGTGAAGCTGCCCTTGAATGGAACGCTGTATTGTGTAATTCATGTATTCATCTTTGAATCGGTTATTCGTCTTTTTCTAATCCATCTGTGAAATTATTTGAAAAACATTTTTGCTCTTACACACGTATCAACTGGAATATATCTGACTTGACTTTCAGCACCAAATACCTATAGACTGGTTCTGTACCAGATATGAACCAGAACAAAGAATCTGCGAGTGAAGATTAAAAATCAGAAAACCAGTCTGTTCTCTCCAAACTAAACCATACAGAGGCTATAAATAGAAACCGAGGTCAAAAGTTTGAAAGTAGAAACCTACATGTCTCTTGAAAATAGGGCAGCTGCTATAAATAGAACATATTACTGTCAGAAAAGTGCATGCAAGTCTACGGACAAGCGTACACTTATGTCGTAGTTACATAGAAGCCGTCTTTTCTAGAATACGACCTGAAAAATTAATGGGATGTTAATAAAAATGAGAAAACAAATTATTAATTTTTCTGGGCGGGGGATATACCGAAAACGCATAATCCAAAATACATTTACGCGTAAGGCGCAATTTAGTGAAAAAAAGCGTAATGATTCCACCAAAAGCATAATGGTTGGCATGTATGCGTCTATGCCAGGATGCTTTTCTCAAAATTAGTTAAACTCTGCATATCAATTCTGTGAGACAGAGCTGTACAACTGTTTTTCTACCTATAGCAATTGTGGTCGTATTTGAAGGTGGATAGGCATCATTTGTATAATGTGAAAGACCTTCAAGCTTCGACACTTTGTCAAAATTCTGTTGAAAAGCATTTTACAAGTCATTAAAAAATTTATTTCAACAATTCAGCCTAGCATTTTCTGAGACTAAGTCATTGGAAGTTTTTTCCTTAATTTTAGTAGTAGAGGCCATATCTGACAGCAGATTGGCATAATTTCTATGAATTTAAGGCATTTATGATGGTGTGTTTTCTATCAAATTTTGTATAATTCTGCTGAGTGGATTTTGAGCAGAAAAAGTTTAGAAATGTCTATTTGCAGTCATGGCAGGCTTCAACAACTGATGGTCAGTATCATCTGTACAAAACTGAAAGCCCAAATTGCCATCATGCTTTCTGCCAAATTTGATCAAATTATTGAGAAGCTTTTGAGATGAAGTCTATTTTATTTTAGACTATTCTAATTTTTTTGTGACGTTGCCCATCTTTGAAAGCACCACTGAACAAAAGTGAAATAACTTTCTTTCAGGATGTGTTGTTTCAAATTAGGTCAAATTCTCTTGAGCTGTTTCAGAGATGCTGCCAGATTTTCCCCCTCGTTACCAAAATGAGAATAAAAACAGGAAAGGGAGAAGAAAACGGCCATAGTTCAATATTTACCTAAAACTTCAATATTTCATTCTCTCTCTCTTCCTGATCTACTCTGTCAGAGCTCCAATTAAATCAAAATCTTGAAAAGATGTTACATCTAGTTGCATAAATATTAACCTGTCAATTGTTTCTGAGCTAATCTGTTCCTTATCTGTGAACAAATATTGCTCTGTGCCCAGAACCCCTTCCCCCTTTCAGAGCCTGTTGTCTGAATGGGCACACACATGGTTAACTTAGCCAGCTTGAACAAGTTGGGAAACTGTTCCTTGTGGTTGTCATGTAAAATATTCCACAGCTCACAAGCAGAGCTGCCAACCCTCCAGACTTGCAATTAGTGAATTTTGAACAATTAGTGAAAAATTATACCATGACACTAGCTCTATCCAGGAGCAGATATTGGAAGCGACCATGATTTATTAATGAAAATGTTTCTCCTCCACCTGAAAATGATCAAAAAGCCTAACCAACCAAGAATCAGATTCGACCCTGAAAAATTTAAAGATCCAAAAGTCACAGAAGCCTTCCAAGCAATAATAGGTGGTAAATTTGCACCTTTCATAACCCTGGACAGCCAAGATACTGACCTAGAGTCCTTAACAACCACATTCAACACAGCTGTGACTAGCACAGCTAGCAAGATCATTGGCAAATATCGTTGAACAAAGAAACCTTGGGTCACAACAGATGTCCTTGAACTATGCGACATATGAAGAGAACTGACAAAGGGAGAAAGAAATCATGAAGGAGCTAGAAAATACAGAGAGAGAAACAACATGATCAGGAAAAGCATGAAAAAGGCAATGGAATCCTGGATAGAAAGACAATGCTGCAAAATCGAAGACAGTCCGAATAGAAATGACAGCAAAATGGCATATTAACTGGTGAAAGATCTCAAAAACTATAAACAAGGAAAAACTACCACCATCCAAATCAGAAAAATGCCTAACAGAAGATCAAGAGATCCTCAAGCGATGGACAGAATACTGATCTGAATTATATAATCATAAGACCCAAAAGCAGTACTAAATTGCCCTCAGGCAGAAGAAACTGATGACAACCCCATTCTTTGTGAAGAAGTAGAAATTGCAGTTAGGTCACTAAAGAAGGCAAAGTCAGCCGGCGTTGACAATATACCAGCAGAGCTCATTCAAGCAGGAGGGGAAGTGATAGTCACAGTCCTAACAACAATCTGCAACAAGATATGGCAGACAGGAAAATGACCTACAACATGGACTCAATCCTTGGTCATCATGCTCCCCCAAAAAGGAAACCTACAGCTATGCCAAAACTAAAGAACCATCAGTCTGACAAGTCACCTGTGCAAAGTCATACTGAAGATAGTTCTCAACAGACTAAAGCCTCAAGCAGACAAAATTATTGCTGAAGAGCAGGCAGGCTTCCGAGCAGAAAGGAGCACCATAGAACAAATCTTCAATCTCAGACTCCTTTGTGAGAAATACCTTCAGTATCAGCAGAATCTATATCTTTATAGATTTCAAAAAGGCCTTTGATGGGGTATGGATGCTGCCTTATGGGCAACTATGAGGAAGTACAACATCAGCTCAAACCTGGTGTTGGTTGCTGAGCATCTCTATGACAAAGCCATCAATGGCAGCTGAGGAGATTGGTTTCGAACAACAGTTGGAGTCAGACAGGGATGTATACTATCACCTACACTCTTCAACATTTTCCTGGAAGGGATCATGAAGGATGCCTTGCATGACCACAAGGGCACTGTCAGCATCAGAGGAAGAACAATCACCAACCTTCACTTCACAGATGATATTGATGGTTTAGCAGGAGATGAAAAAGAACTGGTTGACTTGGTTAAGCGTCTTGACACAAGCTCCACAGCATACAGTATGGAGATTAGCGCCGAAAAAACCAAACTGATGACGAACAACACCAATGGCATCAGTGCAGAAATAAAGGTCAGTGGACAGAAGGAGGGAAGAGTCACAACCTTCAAGAACTTGGGATCAATTATCACAAATGAGGGCTCCAAACCAGAACTACTTTTCTGGATTGCCCAGACAACAACAGCAATAACAAGGCTGAGATCAATATGGAAAGATACCAACATTGCTTTTGGTTCCAAAATAAGGCTGATGTGCTTGATTGTCATATCCATCTTTCTGTATGCTTGTGAAACAGGGACATCCACATCACATATACAAAGGATTCAAACCTTCGAAATGAGATGCTACCGCAGAATCTTGGGCATCTCATACATTGACCATGTAACCAACGAAGAAGTCCATAACAGGATCCAACAAGCCATCAGATCCTATGAAGACCTCTTGACCACTGTAAAAAAGTGCAAACTGAAGTGGTACATCCATGTCTCAAGATCATCTGGACTGGCAAAAACAATCTTGCAAAGCACAGTGCAAGGGTGCAGAAGAAGAGGCAGACAGAAAAAGAGGTGGGAAGACAACATTAAGGAGTGGACAGGCTTGGGATTTGGAGATTCCCAAAGGGCAGTAGAGTACAGGGAATGAGGGAGAGAATTGGTTGTAAGTCAACTGTGGTGCCCCAATGACCTCTTGGGTTAAGGGATTGATGATGATGATGAGTATTATCTTAACCTTTATAGGGCTAAATAGTTTGAAGCACAAGATCCCTCAGGTCGAAACTGTTTGAGCAAAGAAAGGAAAATTGCACTGTACTTTTAAACTGTCTGTATTTTAATTAGGCATGGTATTCTGCTTTTTCTACATTTTCAAAATATTGTTGAAAGGGGGACTGACTGGTGTGCCATTTACTTTTGCCCATCCAGCGTGCACATCACTCATATTTAAGACCATTTTTGGCCTCAAAATCATTCATTGGTATCTCCATTAACACATTCATAGCTCTAATCCTCTGATATATTTCATAACTTTAAAATCATTGTCATCATCACTATCATTAGCCAGTGTTTACCAAACAAAATTGTCGTCTGAAGATGATCCACACTGGGAATCTGCCATTTTAGGTTTTCTAGATAGCCCGTATTTTAAATACTCATTTGTAAAACTTCCTTGTTGCAAGGTTCAAACTACAACTGAATGCTTGTTCCAGGGCACAATGTGACAATCAAATTTAATGACCATTTATGTTGAGCTAAAGAACCCAGATGTGTAAACAGTTGGCTACTTGAAAAATTAAGTCACAACAAGTACTACAATACCTCTATGGATGTGACTTATGTCATGACAAGCACTTTAAGGATGAGCAGTTAAATAAAAATTACATACTGCGCAGAGTAAACTTTCGTATGTACGACATTCAACTAATTTGCAGAGTTTTCATGCAACACTGCTCACCAAGCATACAAATTCATACAGATGTTGCAAAATCTAATCAATCCTGCACCTTGGCAGCATCTCTGCTGCTTTTGAGACAAAATTATTTTTAGATTTTTCTACTTTTTTTATAATGACGACCATATTTGATAGCGGATCAACTTCATTATAAAAAATTTAAAAGAACTTCATGACATGATGCTTTCCTTCAAATTTTATTGAATTCTGTTCAGTGGTTTTTGAGAAGCTGTTTAAAGATTTTTCTGTTTTTAGTAATGGCAGCCTTATTCAATGTCAGATCAGCATCCACTGAAATAATCTATAAGACTTCAATACCAGAATGCTCCCTGTAAAATCATGCACATTGGTAAAACAGATTCTGAGTTGTAAATAACAACTGTGTATGGACAATAGGATTATAACATAAACCCACTTGGCTTTGCGAGCTAAAACTCCAATTTACTCTAAGCCGTGTTTATTAAAAGTTTTGAAAAAAAGCATGCAGATGCATTACACTGAATACAGTAATTATGCTTGGAAAGTCATTTGTTAGCTTGGTAGCTTGGTTACTGACATGACTGCTTCATGGTATGTAGAGTTAACTTCTTTTAGCCAATCACTTTCTTTTATAATCTTGCTTGATTTATCGTCAATGAAGGCATGGGGAAAAATTAAGTCACAGTGAAAGATTTTTTTCTATTATTAGGTGAAATGTATGGGATAGTCTTAGGTCAACTTGGGTAACTTCTTTTCACAATTTCTTTTAAAATAAATTTGATACCATATTTCAGAATTGCTGAATAAAGAACCCAAGGTGTCTGAACTAAAAAAACTGTTAACTTTCTTGCTTGAATCTCACCTGGGTTTGAAATTTCCAGCGTCCTGTTCTCTGTAAAGATTGTGTACTTTGTACTGTTCTCTAGAAATTTTTCTTTGCCTTCTGAAACCTTCAGCCACTTTGTGGTGACAGTAAAGCTCGTGTCACTTGGGTTCATTCCACTAGCATTACATTCGATGATCAACTTTTCCCCCACTGGCATTAAGTTCTTTTCGTTTTCAGCAAGGATGTTATACTCTGCAGATTGAACTTCAAAGAAGATATAAAAATGTCAAACAATTTCTAGGTCAATAAAAATATTTTCCAGCATCTGCAACAATTTGAAATAAACCAGTCAAAACATAATAAATTTAAAGGTTTAATTCCTGTAGAAATGGCCATGTAAAAGAAAACACAATGGTTTTTCTGTTTTATTTGTTTGTCTTGTCTATGTTTTGTATTTGCCTTTGAAAAAGACTCATTAAGAGTCGAAAGTGCTCAGGCTAGTTAGATACTAGTTTTTCACTGTTCATTGTCAGTTTATTGCATTTATCTTAATCAATCCCTGACATGCGTGATCCCTTGTTGGATCCAGTGCACTTGAAAGGACTGTTATTCACCATATAATTTATATTCTTTACATATATATATATATATATATATTTATACCACATACATTAAAAATAACATGGCATTTAAAGTGTTGGTATAAAGCAATTTGATATACCAATACTATTGGTATATCAAATTGTGATCTGCCCATGGCGCAATAATACGCATATATAAACATTCTAGCAACCGTCTGCAGTTGATTCTAGATCAGTGATGAATTTCCACATATTAATCATTAGTGACGTATGAAAATAACAATAAAAAGTGTTAATAATCCTCGTTTTCTAAATGAATTTAATATGGTACACATTTTCATCACAATCCTTTCTGATTTTTGTTCCCCCTCCACTCTCATGCATAACGGACAAACTATGCAGAAATGTGGATTGAGAGAGAAAATGAATTTGGGCTGGATTGAAACCTTGAAATAGAAATTACACCAAGTAACCTACAAGAATATGGTTTGTCGTAATGATACGTGTGCACTTTCCTTGGGATTTATTTACAGTGTTTGTCAAAGATACAAAACTGCAAACCAGGCTGCCATTTTAAATTCCTCGGTTACGTGGTACACATACTGTGATGTATTTAATATTATGTTTTGTCATTGTTTCATAATTAAACATACTATAATTTTCTAAAAATCGATTATTATTAGTTAAATATGAAAATGTCCAAAGGTCCCCCCCCCCTTCTCTCTCTCTCTCTCTCTGGACCATCGTAGCAAGATATGGGCTAATATCTATGAAATGACAAACGTAGAGGATTTTCATTTGTGTCGTCCCACGATATCTCTGGACTTATGAAAGATGGTAAAAATTAAGTCAAACTGACCAAAAGATGTGTGTGTGTGTGTGTGAGAGAGAGAGAGAGAGAGAGAGAGAGAGAGAGAGAGAGGGAGGGAGAGAGAGTTTTAAAGTCAAACCGACCAGTGAAAGAGAGAGAGAGAGAGGGAAAGAGTTTATCGTTGGTGGTACTAGAGTAGAGAGTTTACTGTTGGTGGTACTAGAGTAGAATAATGACTTTGATCAACTGTAAATATATTAAAATATTTTAATTACCTCTTTTTGGTTCGTCATTTCGCTTAGTTTATATTCTACATTAATTTCCAAGCGCCGGTATGTGAATGGCAGCATTCATGTGAAAGGCATAGCTAACGATGTGTTTTTGTAGTCTCTACTTTAATCATTAAAACCATCTTTCATGTTTATATCATAAGTATGTATTATATTCATTTAATCAATGTGAAGAAAAATAGAAACTAAAAATCAAAACAATATGCAAGGTAATTGTGAATAGCCACAAAAGGCATAGAACTACATTTTGTAGCGGACACACTCGGGGATGTAAAGAGTTCATTCACTTGGTCAATACACAGCTGCCTGTTGTAAATCTGAACTCCGTTCAAAGGGCAAATATATGGATTTGTAGGTGATATAAATAAAATAAATGTACAGTATGTAAGCTGTATCAATGATATACAACTCATATAAATTTTTCATTAATAGGAAACTCAGCAAGCTTCATTTCCTTTTAATGAAAAATTTATACATCTTGTGGTATATCATTGATACAGCATACATACTATACATATATTCTATATATATATATATATATATATATATATATATATATATATAAATAATAGCACATTGTGGATTCTCTTGTTCCACATTTGAAGTCGTATTTTCTTGCCTAAATAAAATAGAAGAAACATGGCAAATACCATCTGTGACCTAAATATCCCAATATTAAAAAATAATTACTCTCTCTTTTTTTCCCATTTTCACCGAAGCTTGGAAATTCTTTATCAAACAACCTCAGCTAAATGCAAACATTTTATACTGATGCCTTCATCAAATGCAATGAAATTGCCATAGGAAAAGCAATACCATTATCTCAACTGTTTTGCAGGCAACACAATAAATTACATTATTTATGCTGCTGGATATTGAAATCCTGCCTGAAGTACATGGGACTCACCATTTCACTTATAAATTCTGTCTTAGAAACAATGTCTTAACAATAAAAACATTATATAATGTTATAAAATTCAACACAAGGAAGCAAATGATTCTTGTGATTTTTCATGCATACAAATACAAATACATATCTGACGTTCTGCATTCTGTTTATCAAGCATGACTGCATTTAACAGTGCTTCAACTAGACAGTAATAGAGGGAGTATTCCCCCTGCCACATATTAAAATCTCTCCAATGAACTTTATTCCCCAATATATTCCACATATGTTCATTGCTATTCAATTGTAGTTCATAACAGATGAAGTTCTAAATTTCATTGTCCATATCCAAAAAAAAAAAAAATCAAAAAAAAAATCAAAAAAAAATCGCTCCTTATATCTAAAGTGTCCCTTCAATTCAAAATAAATGTTTCCCTATTCTGAAAGGTGCCTCACTTGCCTACCCAAGCCTGGATAAATTCAGAGTGGAACACATTTTATGGTGTTTAGATATCTTTCTACAACTTTGTACAGCAGATACATCTAACAATTGCTTACATTCTAATACTCGGACTTCAATAAGTGCTTCTCCCTTAAAGTTGCTTATATTTTGACCTAAAATGCACTTGTATGGTACACCATCGCTGAATTGGACATCTGATTTGGTTATGACCAAAGTGCGGATGGTTCGTGTTACATCTTGTGTGTCTGCAACTGCAAAAGTATTAACTGTGACACCACTGCCTGTCAAAATTTGTGTGTTGCTCTTCCAGAAACTCAAGGCATGCTCTTGAGATGTTTGTGTTCCATTGTGTCTGCATGTTAGGTTCAATGTGCTGCCCTTGATCACCCAATACTGCTTCAAGGCTGGCAATATTGTCAATTCTGAAAATAAAAGACAAGTAAATCAGTTTAATAAGTAAAGATTACTTTGAAGTTGTGATTGCAAACAATCACTTAAAACATTATAAATGAAAAGAAAGAATATTACATCTACTATGATAGGACTGGGTCCCAATTACAATTTTAAACCCTGAAGTCTATGACTCCTTTTCAAGATAAATATCACTGTCTACAGCCAAAATGCTTCAAAAATAAATGTAGTCAAACTTTCCTAATTCTGGGTCACTGAGAATGAAAATGATGATTAAAATTGTTGATTGGCTATAGTTTTAAAGATACGATACTGGGTCAGCATATATGACCCTTGACTTGGGAATGGCAGAGGATAAGTGAGTTATAAAGGGACAGGATCTCAATTTAACCAGAAATGACTGAAATATGTTTTTGACTGGATCAATGAAAAATCTATGACTGGGTTTGGACAGTACTTGCTTTATAGGCAAAACAAATGAATTGCATCATGTTATTCCTAGAAGTCATGGATGATGCAATCATAACTAAGCTTATCACTCTGCTGAACAAATTTCCCTTTATCAGCTCTTGAAATCATAGTGTCATGCTCTCTTGTCAGTGTTTGATTTTGCAAAGGGACACATTTCTGTTTAGCCACAGTGAGTAGAGATGCCTCGTACTTGTATGAACAATGCAGATAACTTCTGCTATGTTTGTGGTGGAGTGACTTTTGGATCTCAAAAGCGCAGTATAATCTGTTACCACTATGTTTAAGAAAGCCTATCACCTTTATTTTGGCTGCAAAATTGGAGATTAGGACAAGAGGTGGGCCCCACACTTATGCTGCAAACACTTGTTTAACAAATCTTCACCAGTGGTTGAACAGGAAAAGGAAATCTATGCCTTTTGCAGTGCCAATTATTTGGAGACAGCCAACATATCATATAAGCAATTGTTACTTCTCCATGGTGCCTCCAGTTCGGAAAGGTGTATCAAAGAAGAAAAAGTGGACTGTATTATCCAAACATTTCATCAGCTATACGCCCAATACCCCACGGAGAAGGACTGCCAGTTGCTGTGCACCAGAATCATTCTCACTTGAGTCAGACAAGGAAGACGACGATAAAACTTCTAGTCCTGAACCATCAATGTCACATGACCCATATTTTCTCCCATCCTCCTCCTCTGAACCACACCTCATAACACAAGGTTAACTGAATGACCTTGTCAGGGATTTGGATCTATCCAAGTGTAAGGCATAACTGTTGGGCTCCAAACAACAGCAGTGGAATTTCCTGCCAGGTGATGTTAGGGTTTTCATGTTCCGTGACTGTCAAAGGATCTTATCCCATTCTACTTCATGGAAGGTGATCTTGTAGCCTGCAACATCATCGATGGTGTGACGGCAGCCCTCAACATCGTTCATGATCCAGATGAGTGGAGACTGTTCATTGATTCATCGAAGATGAGTCTTAAATCTGTTTTGCTGCATAATGGCAATGTTTTGCCATGAATTCCAGTTGGTCATGCAGTCTATATGAAGGAAACCTATGAAAACATTAAACAACTTTTGAGGTGCATAAACTAGGACCAACATCAGTGGCAGCTTTATGGCAATTTGAAGGTTCTTGGTCTCTGGCTTGGTCTGCAGACTTGAAACACAAAGTCCTGCTGTTTTATCTGCAAAAGGGGATATTCATGCGAGAGATTCCCACTACATTAAGAGAGACAGCCATTGGAGCCTGGGAAGAAAAGTGTTCAGCATCCACCACTTGCTGAATCAAGGAAGATTTTGTTACTACCCTTGCACATCAAGCTGGGTCTGACGAAGAACTTTTTCAAGGCCATGGACAAAACACAAGCAGCTTTCAAGTACCTCTGTGAAAAATTGCCAAGGTTAAATGAAGCTATGATAAAGGAAGTTGTCTTTGTTGGTCTTCAGATTCGTGAACTTCTTCGAGATGATGCATTTGACCATGCACTGAATGTCATGGAAAAGACAGCATGGAAAGCCTTCCAGTTAGTGGCAACAAATTTTCTCGGAAACAACAAGGCAGACAACTACAGGGAGTTGGTGGAAAACCTCACGGCATACAAAAGCCTTGGTTGCAACATGTCACTGAAGATACAGTTTTTGCAATCTCATCTAGATTTTTTCCCACCAAATTGCAGAGCAGTCAGAGATTTCAAAAAGACATTGCAACAATGGAGAAGAGATACCAGGTCAAATGGAGCCCACCAATGCTTGCAGACTCTTGCTGGACAGTGACAAGAGATGCTCCATTTAATGAATACAGAAGACAAGCCAAGAAGAGAAGAGCAGACACTGAATAAGGACTAAACTATGTACTTATATATACATAATAGTTTTTTGCCTTTTTGTTTCATAATACATTTTATATAACCCCTTTGCTGTTTTTTTAAGTGTTACATAAACAGGACAGGCAAAATATTGTCATGTAAAGCAACAATAAACACATGAAAAAGACCTAGGTTGACAATTTAAGAATAAAACTCTATCTACACAATATATATACTGGTAGATGTAAAATCTAAAAACTTAAATATCTTGGAAACAGTAGACAATCAGTTGTTTTAATTGTCATATTTGAATTCAGCACATCAAAATGCATAATAAATATCACATTTTATCTCTGAAGCAGAACTTTTAAAAAATCGTACACCAGTGTATCAGGACTCTGAAACCTAACAACCAGAGTTATTTCAACAAATAATCACATAATAGAAATTTTAACATCAGTGCTATCGGCAAGAACAGACAAGACAGGAATCATAATGAACAAGGTAAAAACTTTCAACATGCAGTGTCATTTTACTGGGTTTTCAGCTAAACAAGCAACCAATGTACAATTCATACGAGTTTCAAGACTCTAACTGAGAAAGTCTGGCACTAAAAAGTTGGTCCATATGATTTTGATTTGCCAGTGATAATAGTTGTTCCCCAAAATAAATGCATCAAGCAAGTTTCATGAATGCACACTTTACAGTGCAAGAAAAATTGATCTCAATGAAAAATGTAAACTAACTTAATAAAGCATGCAAAGTAAGTCACCATGGTTCACATTTGCCAGTCACTCACCAGTATGAATTTGCTGATCATGTTTCATGACTGTTAAAAGACTAATGTGCAACTGAGATTATTTCATAAAGTCTCTGGAAGACCATTGCATACTTACCAATCAATAGAACTGAATCAAGCGTATGTGGTTATATAGTACATACACAGAGAATTACAGACTATCCACTCAATATGCAGTACATACATTATGGATTACAGACTGTCCACTCAATCCAGTGGATGTGGACACTGGGACAACGTATCAAGTGTCCACTTTAATAGTGGATTTCCCCCAAGTCAAGTCGATGTCCACTTGATTCCATCACATATTTTATTTCAGCTGTAGTGGGTTTTATGGCACTCACACTGACTTCATTGTTTTTATTCCACAAGTTGACGAACAGAAAAACCCTGATGCCAAAAAAGCAACCGTGGCAGGTGTCAATTTTCATACTTTTACCTTTACATATGATACAGTGGTAACATTTCTTCTGGTACTGATCAGTGACCTAGCAATGCACATGTAAAGGCAAATGTACAGTACAGCTCATGCAATTTTTCGATTCCTTATGCTTTGAAGTAGGGGATTTAAACCATTCCCACATATCAGCAGTGGAGGGGCAGCTGACATTACAGACTGACACATCACAGGGTTTTCAATAGACACATACCCTCGGGTTTTGACATGTGGAATTTAAATATGACCCATTTTGGACTCATGGAAATTAAGACATGAGCGTCTTTAAGACAACACGTAGATTTGGGCCAAAATATCAATCTTAATTACCCTTGATTCACCTATGGCTTAATTTCTTACTAAGAGTGTGCAGTCAATAACAAATTTACATCAGAAGACACTGATTGACATCTGGTTGACAACAGTTTACACTTTGACAGCCAATAATATCGCACCAACAGAATATATATATGAACTGGGTGGAGCTAACAGTTCACTGATATCACACTCAGGTGCAACTGAATTAGGTTCGATCATTTTGAGATTATATTTGAAGTTTATGAAGTTTATGGTACAGGAATAGGAAACAGTTATGACATGAATGGACTACTTTTTGATCCAATTTCAGCAATGGTGTGTTTGCACATCAAATTAGAATCGATTGGCCAGAACCGGAGCACATGAATCCAGTTGTCAAGGTAAAGGGACCAACTTGAACTTATTTTATTGGCAATCAATTTGCTTCATTTGGCAGAGATAAGAATCAGAATCATTTTGGATTCATTTCTGATAAAATATAGGTGTTTGATTGTGCTTTAAATTATAATTAGTAAGACAAAATGGGAATATATGGCTTCTAATGAAGCCAGTTTTCAGCATGGGATTGTGTTTAATTGGTGATTAATTTCTTTGAATCGGCTAAACATTTAAAACCTCTAGCGTTTTAATTCATGGATCATTCTGAAAAAACTGAACAGACACAGAATAGTGTGAACATCTGAACTTTAAATTCACAATGTCGCAAAGAAGTATATTTTCTTTTCTGTCTCAGACACAGAAATGAGCAGACGGATTAATTTTCTGACCCTCAGCCTCTAAAGAAACAAAGATAGTGTCAGCTCTGAAGAGGAAAAGAAGTAGAGTCAATCTCCGAAATTTGTTAGCAAATTTAAGGACGAGTGGAAAAAAGAATACAGTTATCTGATGTACATCCTTAACATTTGAATAACATATAACTTTCATAGTTGTATGGGTATTTGCAAATAAAATGATTTGTGCATTTGATAACATAATATGTTGAGAAGTTGAGAATATAATAAAGTATAAAATAATCCTCTTTCTGTTTCATATACAAAACATACAGTCATAACACAGTTAGAAAGAGAAACACTTTTCAAAAATCATATTGTATGTTTCTTACAAAATACTGTACAAATATTTTTTCATTATACAGCACACGACAAGAAATCTTAAACATTTGTTTCCAGAAATGACGAGGAATCACAGCTATGGGCTCATGACTGTCCGAAAGAATCGACTCTAGAAATTTCAGTTTTGACATCTACTGAGAACCGAGGTCAAGAATGAGTTACAACTGGATACCATTTTGAATAATCATTTATATTTATTTTGATCATGCATCTCAGAAATCGTATCATTAGAAAGGTTGACCATTTAATGTATTGTGCTAGAATGTTCTTTCCAACAGGGTAATATTTTTCCTTTCATCAAAAGACAAAATTATTATTTCAAAAAAAAAAACGGAATGGAACAATGTCTTCTTTTACACTACAAATCAGAACAAGGCAAAACCCCACACCCATTTGAAAATTAAATGGTCTCTCCCTAATAAAGACTTCAATGAATGTTAACAGAAGTTAAGGCAGTGACCATTGTCAAAACCATTATAAAATACAGATACAGATTAGCATCAAAAGATGACATCAATTTTAACTTGGGAAAGGTGTGGTCTTACAGTATTAAGCCATCTGACTTCGGGTGTCGTCACAGCCCCAATTATGGTCCTGCCATTAACAACAAATGCTTGATAATTTTTTGACATTAACATTTTTCCTGAATAATATGCAAACTTGTCAAATCTCAGATGTTCAGAGATTTTGATTACCAACAAATTTTGGGCATTCTGCATGCATTGACAACTGCTTTACCTGTAAACTATTAACTGCTCATTTTTGTATGGGGAAAATATAAAAACAAAATTGTTATCATAGAAAAAAATAGTATAATGTAAATCATATTGAAATGTAATTGTTTCCCCGTTTGTTGCTGTTGGAGCATTTGGTTATTGAAAGAGAGAGAAAAAAAGTAAACTACATGTAATTTCTTTAATTGTGTTTGGCATACTTCTATACATATTGCTTTACAGCTGTGGCCGAGTATATAAAGTGTGAGACTTGGACACACCCAACACACTCATTTGACTTTGCAGTGTCAGTTTGCACCCACTAATGGAAATTTTCTTTTCCTTTCTTTCTTTTTCCTCCATGATGCTAAAAAATCAAGTACATTATTGTTTATTTTACCACTTATGAACTTATTCAGATTTCAGTTTTTGTAGGTGTAGATTTCAAATCATCCCATTGTTAATATTTTTAATTCTGAAGACTGCTTACAAACTTGGAAACGTGAAGCATCAAAAAATGGAGAATTTAGTTAACATTAATACGACTTTTGGGGTTATTTTTGAAACACACACTACTGAAAATTTCAAAGCTTAAGTAGCATCACAAAGAACATGCATGGGTGGAACATCTTTTGACTTGGTGTGAACAATGAGGCTGCCAAATGAAGAAAGCTCATCACTCAGGGAATACTTAAACGTTTTGAAAGTGGATATTATAACTTTACTGAAACCAGGAATGGATATACAAGATGCAAATTAAGATAATGAACAGAGGTTAGTTTGAATAGGGTTTTTATTTACTGTTTTTATTAGGCTCAAAACTAAAACAATTATCTTCCCAGCTGATAATTCACTGATCTCCCCCAAATTAGAGGACTCAAAGGCTATAAAACAAGCCTTTATTTGTGTTATGTAATGTATCTAGATTTAGATTTTATCTCCGAGTGGGTTTTTTTTCTACATACTGATATCAGCAGAGCAACACAGTTCAGCAGTACCATTACACTGTGTACACTCCAATTTACTTGTTTGCCTGAAAGCAATTATGGCAGTACACGCCAGGTCCTTTGGGTCAATGACATAAAATTCTACTTATAGCATCTAGGTGAATTTGTAACATGCCCTATTATGACCAGATTCAACTACAAATAAGAAAATAAAAGCACACAAATACATGTACATGAAGAATCCCCTAAATTTGTTGGAAATTAAAACTTGTGAAGATCTACGAGTTGACAATTTTCCAAAATAATTATTTATTTCAGCAGGAAGTGGAATTCATATTAATTTCAAACAATTATCAAACTTCCGTTGTTAATGGCATGCTAAATGTTTTTACTTTTTGCATCCAACTAAACTGGGTCTACCTTTAAGTTTGTTGTATCAGGTGCAGGTCCTATTGGCTAAATCAGGGAACTTCAAACAGGTTGAACACATTTTGTCTGTATCCCAAACATATTTGACCCAAAGCCAATTTGTTTTCCAGTATTCTCTAAATGTGTGAATAGGGTGTTCATCATACTTGCCATCATTTTCTGGCTTATTCTTTTTTGATGTGGGATAAATTTTTCCTTCATTTTTGGAATCCTGAAGCTTTTCGGATTTGCCGTTGGATGCAAAACCCAAGTTAAATAAATTCATGACTTGTATTTTCTGTTATATTCATTGGAGTGGAATCACATGTTGTAGGTCAGTTCACACTGTAGTTTTGTAATCAGAGGCTAAATCAACCAAATGGTATAGGACCAGTCATGCAATGTGTGAACATGTACTTAGCCAGCCACTACAACAGACATCTCAAGTCTCATTGAACAAGCCTTCAAAACATATGACTTTTTAATTCTCTTTCCTAGAAATAAGGTGAAGAATGTTTGAATGAGATCTGACTTTAGATCTTGTGACTTTGATACTTATATGGAACAGTACCCAAATCCAGAGGCAAAACAGCACTGGCTCTTAAACTTTTCTATACTCAATGTGGCAAGGGGATGCCTCCAATCAATTGCCTTGTTCTGATTTGAAGTATAAAAAAAGATAGTATTCCGTTCCTAATTTTTCTAGCAACAAAAATATCTTGTGATGAAAGAATATAACCCTTTCAGAAAGAACATTCCAACTCCATACATTAAATGGTCCATCCCTTACATCATACGTGCAGTCAGAATTTAACTAGTTCAAAGTTGCATATAGTTAGCTTCGTGACTCAGTGTTTTATCTATAAATGGCTTCATGTAAGTCATTTGACTCATCAAGGCACAAAACAGCGAGTCAAAATCCAAACCTATGAGTCCTATTCAAGCCGATGATCAGTCTTCAGTAGTTTTAAAAAAAATAATTGTATTGTCTAAATACACAACAAAAATATTAGTTTAAGTTATATAATGTCACTAAAGCCAATAAGGGACAATTCCTTTGCCAGAAGCATCTGAACATTCTATATTTGTTAAAAATCTTGTTGATGGTTTCATATATCAGAAATAATCTGAGCATATATGACAAGGTGTTTATTGTTGGCTATATCAGTACTTTCATCTGCCATTGCTGTCACAAATGATGAATTCTGCAGGTCAATCATAAGACTATCCTCAACAACGTTTGATAGGCTCTCCAGTACCTCTGAACAGGTAGTAGCTAAGTCATACTGAGCGGTGGAATTCTTCAAATGCCAATAGCATCAATTTCTTTTGCCGTTAAGTCACGTATTAAATTAAGAAGAGATTTGTATTTTAAAAAAAGGTATGTCTTTTACACTCAGCCAATGTACACACTTAAGTAGCACTTTCGCTTCTGTCTTGTTTTTAAAACTGCATTAAAATCTGCCTGGTGTTGTGAACCTTCAATTAGCAATTTGTTTTGGCAACCCAGCATGCCTTCCCAGTGTACCGTTCTGAAAGTTATGGCGTTTTGTTTGCACATTTGGTCATCGAGGTTTACTTTAGCCTCTGTACATATATGGCAAACATAAAGGCATCTTCACTGTCACATTCTTCACTCGACTTAACGTCTTTTTGAAAACGTAGCCAGCTGTACGTTTTCAACCACTGCTGCACAAAATTATTTTTTATCTTACGAGTAACCGTTACCTCATCTTTTGATGATGAAGGCTCCACTGGTTCAATAACAATACTTTTATCGACGGTCGGTTGTAAAAACGTGGTCCAAATGATAATTTCGTTTGCTTCGGATCTATTTTGATGTTTTTTACCTTGGATGCCATTTCATTCGAACGCTGATAGTATCTTGGAACAATGCAAGACATACAATTGAGCGAATGGAAATTGTTCCTTCTTTGCGCGACAAGGATGCGCATAAAATAATAGTTTCTCGTGAGAATTGATGTAAAATCACGCGTTTATTTTTCGCCTCTTTCTTGTGTGTGGTGATTTATGGTTCTAACATCCTGTTGCTACAAATGATGTGACAGTTACAGGTCACATAAGGTCAGCTCCAGGCACCACACTGTTGTGTTAATCAGCAAAACATAACATTGGGGTGCGTCAATTTACGTACCATCGACGACTTTTGTGCGTCAAATTGGAAAATTCTGCGTATTTGATGCATGACGCATGGGTAGATAAAACACTGTGACTGTGCCATTACTCATTAATGGCAAAGTATGTGATCCACATTCCAGTCTTTTTTGTTTGGTTGGGGTTTTTTTTAACAGAAGCAGTTGTCAATTTGGAATTTAAATGTCCACATCTCAAAGGAGTAATTTTTCTTTGTAACAGTAGGATAAAGTAATGCTGTTCAAGAGAAGCTCAAGAAGGTATGCTTCTCCTCAAGTATGTGCAAAAGATTGTTCAGATTTCTTTGATTGAAGTAAATGTATAAAATTATTGCAAAAGAAGTCGACCAACCTTTTCTAAATATATATGTACTGAATATACAAGACTTCTGAAATTAGTTTATTGTTCCGTTGTTAAAATAATGGTGACTAATTCTTCAAATGGTATCAAGTTGTAAATCACTCTTGACATCAGTCTTTCCATGACTGGTCTTCATTCAGTGGATGTTTTTTAATTTTTTTTACTATAGTACTGTTGTAGGGGTTTTAAAAATCTGAAGTTTACATGAATATGTTTATTCTTAACATTCTATTTTCTGAAGAAAAAATTTTGTAGTGTGACATTTTGTCACAACAGTATTCACAAGTGATAAAACAGAACATGTCATCTGCATACGATATATCTATTTACTGCATACGATATATCTATTTATGTATGGGTTTTTAGTTCCAAGAAATAAAAATTGACAGACATAATGTAATAATCTGGAGTTCTTTGCAAAATATTAGGAGATAATGAGATCGGGAGTTAGGTGTGGAAATACCCCCAAAATTGGGAGGTTTTTCTCCTGGCTTGTGAGTTGACAGATATGAACTGTCCAGGTTTGTAGAATTTCAGCCAAGGCTTGTGAGGTTATTTAAGTCAACAGCCTGTGCCTAAAAAAAATTTTCTTTGAGCACTGTGATGGATAAATAGTTTCATTTGCAAAGACTAGTCTTTTCCTGTTTCACATACATTCAATATTGTTAATACATGTGTATGTATAGTTTATTTTTACTGATATAATTTAAGCTTTAAATAGACATTTGTTCTACTGTGTGTCTTATAGGCATCGTTACTGCACTGTGGTTGCAATGAAGGTCAAGTCAAAATTGGAAGACAATTAAGAGGTTATTTTAAACAAAAGAAATTGATACGGTGGGACTGATCGACAAGAAGAAAAGGTAAAATGTCTAACTAGCATTAGCAACAAAAGACAAAATAACACTAATGCAATTTCAGATTTATAAATCTATTAATAATGACAACAATTAGTGATAATACATGAATATTAAATTCTAATATCAAATTCTACACATTTACCTTACACTACAACAATATTGCACATTAGGACTGTCAAATAAATTGAATAGTACAATATGGTACAGTAGAACTTCGATTATCCATCACGGTATGGGACCGAGACAATGACATATGAGAATAGACGCATAATAGAATATGTACATTAAAAGTATTATGCAACAGACCAGGTCATCTAAAAATCATAATATCTACATATGTACATGTACCTGTTTTTAATATTTTCATGAAGAATGCCCCAACGGTTAACAAAGACTGACGGTTAATTGGGTGCCGGATAATCGAAGTTCTACTGTATGCAATTCTAAAATAACAGTTGCAGATTTCAGTTTACTGTAATAGTTGAAGTTTCTTCAAAATTTATCGACTCTTCAGCCAAGACTAAGAAATCAGCTGCTGACCAAGGTAAATGGACCAACATGACTGGATTTGACTGGCGACAATTGGACCAACAACAATTGACCTATCGCCACTTGTCAATCATGCTGATCCATTAACCAATCAGCTATCATAAATTAAACACACCTCAAGGCATTACTTTTGTCCGCCATTTTCCTCCGACAAGCTGCCTGTGGCAATAATGAATCGATTATGATAAGTATTTACAAATTTTGCAATGATTTGTTTATTTCTCGATCGATAAGGGTGAAAACAAGTCAGTGGGAGCCTTGTAATTCTTACAGTTGATATCCAGATCGTCTAAATAGAGGAATTAGATTTATTCCTTTCCCGAAACATAGACAAAACTTTGATGGATAAAGACTATTTTGTGGTCGTGTGTACGATCAGATGAATATTTAAATAACTGATGATAATAGCCACATGCTTCTTTGCTTAAAATTTTGTAGAAAAGCACGTCATGTTGATGGTTTGAAAAAAAAAGGAAATTGAAAATATATACATAAATAAACGTTTCTAGAATATGAAAGGAGAACCCCCTAAATTTCAGGCTTTGATGTATAATATTTTCTTGTATAGGAAGTAGTGAACCCCAGACTGCATTATTGAAAGTTTGAAAATTTTGACTTTAATGTTGGCTTGTCTTAAAAATAATGATTTATCGTCTCTATCTTTCAGACACTGGAGCGACTCTTTACTTTCTCAATGGTCTGAAGGAGGGGTGGCGAGACAAAAATGTAATAATAAAGAAATACAAAAACATTGGTTTCAGATAATTATCGTCTGATATATTAAGCATGCATTTACGTGTTTCCATCGACAAACATCATTAATCAAAATTCCATCTGATGAACAGTAGAACTTAAAAAATATTATGGACAACAGTATACTTCTAACAGTAATTATTTAGGATTTAGTTATTAATTTTTAATTCGTTTACTTCCAAGACAGCATAAACATAAGCCAGATAAGATTAATAAGGATAAGATTATATACTAATACATTAGCAATTTTGGAAGCGAATTTCCTTTTACATTAATAATTTCTCCAACAAATTTAAAATTGATTTTATTACTTACTGAAATAAAACACTTAGGTTATTATTGTACGAACTTGAACTACAGATATAAATATTGTCTACTGCAGTATAATTTATGCAACTTTGTAATTTTGCATTTTTAGGAATAATACAAATCATTTTTAATAAATATATCACTTAAACTGAAACATATTTCCTTACCCAATACTGCTTGTTTGTCGGAGGTTAACAGGTGATCATGTCACGTGATTTGGTAGGCGGAGCGATCTATCATCTCGCGTAAGGTCAACTGCAACTCCGTTAACCACGTGTTAAAGCAGATTGTAGAGTGGAAATCGAAGCTTCTGACAGAAGTTGTATCTTATTTAAACGACTTGGTGGATGGACATTTCAAAGACTTGAGAAGTGCATTAATGAAACTGGTGAATACCGACTTGCTGACAGAGACAATTTCAAATTTCAAAGACCGAATGGGTGGCACAAACTACCGAACAAAGACAAAAACTGTACAAAAAATTCAGAAGCTTCATTTTTTACAGACAGTAAATACATGACATAATCAGGTGGACAGTCAGAAACTGTGGCTCCGAAGTGTTATGTATACTTAACTTACATGCTATTGTAATGTAACATTATTTACTGGATTTGACATTGTATCTAATTGCTGACCTTGTTCCGAAATCAGTGACAATTTTGGTAAACAACTGTTTTAAAAATTTTTTTTTATCTTTCTCAGAGTAAGAATCATCAAGTTGAGTCAAG
Organism: Megalonaias nervosa; assembly: GCA_016617855.1. Classification (NCBI taxonomy): domain Eukaryota; kingdom Metazoa; phylum Mollusca; class Bivalvia; order Unionida; family Unionidae; genus Megalonaias; species Megalonaias nervosa. The sequence goes on from JAECUM010004552.1 coordinate 176,354, forward strand.
GTCATACCTGGACTACGTTATTTTAAGCACATGTCAATTGGTAGCAAACTTCTATTTTTTCCAGAAGAATGAACTTTTGACCCTCATCCTGGAATCTGTTTTGCATTTTAATTAGTCGTATAACTTATGTTTTGATAAAGGTTTATTCGGTTGGGCTTAAAACAATTGACATGTTAAGTTCTATTATGTCGTGACCAATTTGGGCTGAATTTAATTTCTTCAAATTACTGAATTCAAGTGATTATTTTCTCTGAAAATACAAAAGTGCTCAGACAAAATTCTTGGATAAAGACATTTATTGGAATTTATACTGAATTCAAAACTGGAATAACATTTTCTGTGATTCAACAAGAGACTGTTGACATATCTGCACTTTATAGGATATTACAAACGTCATCACCTCCAATTTCGGATTTCATCGAGACTCGAACTCAGTTTTATTCAGGACTCTTTATTACTAGGACTTCTATTTTTAATTCTTGGATTATTTTTGGATTTAATTCGCAAAACCATTAAGTTCTTTTTTCTCATTTTTCACTTTGTATTCAAGGGAAATAAATTTATTGTTAAATTTTACAAAGCTTGTTGTCTTCACTCTTTTCTTTCACTCTTTTAAAAGAGCACAGACTTGAAAGAAACCAGGACAAAGAAAACGAAAAATAAATGAACAGTGATAAATAAAAAGACTAAGACAACAAATAGCATAATTTTAGACATGGTATATTGCAATGAACAAAATTCTTGTCGCATGGTAATTTCTGCGATCCTATGTATAAACCTATATATATACAGTATGACCCCACTATAGCACACTCCGTTATAACACGAATTCAGATATAACACGGTCATGGCGTGGCTCCTGAAATTTTATATACATGTATTTTTCTCATACACGAAAAAATTAATTTCTTAAAAGTACCAAAAAATTGTAAAAGTTTATTATTATTTTGGGGAAGAGATCGCACATGAATAATACAAGATTGATTGTGGTGTGGCTCCTGAAATTTTATGTTTTTTTCTCGTACACGAAAAAATAGTTTTTTCTTCTTAAAAGTACAATAAATAACATGTAAAAAGTTTATTCTGGGATTGCATAGGGCTTCGCCGATGTCGCAAACTGCAATTTAATTTTCCTTATTGGCAGCAAAATATACCATCTGGCGATTTTTTTATTGGCGACATTGTTGGCTGTTTAAACCTGTATATACAACCACTGGTTTGGAGTGCAGAAATTCAGAGGCCCCATGAAAGGAAGCCGCAAACTTAATATAAAATGCACTGAAATTTATCTATTGTTACATAAACAATTTCTTTATCCATATTGACAAACCATCTTAGCAATGCATTGTTATATCATAATCCGCTTATGTTGACATCGAGCATGAGTACCGTATGTTGTGAGATATCCGCTTTTTTTGTGTTTTTGACATTTCTGGTAGCGGAGATCAACCGGACGAGGCATTATCTTGTAATCTATCATCCGTCGGATTTTCGGCCACTCGCTAGTAATTATTATATTTACATAGACAGACATTTGTATGTGTATGGTAAGTAAAATTCCTCTTCTATTCACTCAGAATTAAATCCTTCAGAACACTCACATTTTCTGTACTAACATAGCTGCCAACCCCCGACTACAAAAATACTGACGGCTTATGCCAAAAAATTCAGATTTTCAGGAAGAAATACTCATTTTTAAAATTTTACTGCACATATAACTATTTACAACATCTACATCCGTCACTAAAGTAGGTCAGTAAGTTACTTAATTATTTAATGTCAAAGATGCACATGTTGCACGTGTTGCACTCTTGCACCTTCTTAGTAAGTCATCAGACACAGGATGTTTATATGAGCCTTTTCCACACCTTGTCTTTAAAATCATTATTGATTCCAATGTACCATCTTTCATGGATGATCTGAATTGTGTGCGATTTTTTTTTACTGAACTAAAAATCCTCTCACAATCAGCATTAGAGTGTGGTAAAGAAACAAGTCCTAACATAAAATAACTCAGACGATCGTAAAGGGAGTCTCCACATGAATTCTTCATCTTAGACATCAGAATCCACATTCCATCAACACAAGCGCAGGCAAGTATTGTTTCAGTCAGGGAGCTGATCTGGTATGAGGCAAACTGTGCTCTAAGCTTGTCCTGAGCATCAGAAGAAGATGCACCATCTTTTTTCAGCAGTAACATGGAAAATTTCTTGAGAAAGAACCTGATGTCTGCAAAAGAGACCTCTAACCTTGAGCTAATATTTGCAACTCGGGCATGTGTCAGAACCTCATCCTTTAAGGGGAATTTCTTCTGCATATAGGTGCAAGCATCGATGAAATACCTCTTCACAGCACTGAAAAACTTCTCTCGATTCCTGGTGCTTAAGGCTCTGAACACTCTGTCCCAACATCCAAATCCTCATTTTTCATTATGATATTTTCATCATTGAAATCAAGGGTAGTGACATCACTTGTCCAACTATGACTGCAGGCTTAATAAATCTGCAGATCAGGTCTTTGAAAAGATTCATCAGACAATATTGTAATATATGAACTTGTGGAGAATTGCCCTGTAATAGCACAAGTCTGACCTCAAAGATAGAAATTACTGACTTAAGGAAAAGTGCACATGCGACTGTCTCCTTGTTGATCAATCATTCATATATTGACAAGCCCTTCTCTGCCAATGGTTGAGGCTTCATCTTCTTTGATGATGTCTGTTTGCCACATTTTTTCTGGTCATGATTGTCAGCTTGAGGTTTCATAGTCAATTTCTGTGCTGAAGTTGACATGGTGTCATAAGATACAGCACATGTGACTTTCCCATTTGAACCACCATCTACAGCAACTTTAGGTGTCTTATACAGTTGCACTGGGCTACTAAACATTTCTGAAGTGAATCATTTTGTGCTGGAAGAGGTGTCTTGGGTTTCTTTCCTACTGGTGGTTTAAGTACTTGGCTTGGATTTCTGCTTTGCTTGGAGAAGGACACTTGCCTCAGTTTTGAAGAAAGCTGTGAGAGGTTCCCATTGTTCCAGTAACCTGTTAATGCATGGGCCATGTGACAGCCATCTGGTATACACATTTTAAAATTTTATGCACTCTGACTTCATACGGGCTTTGTAACTCCTTGAATCTGTTCACTCTCTTGGCACTTTTGTCTATGTAACAGAAAATGTCAACTAGCAGTTCATCCATCCTTATGGGTAAAGCATCAGCTGCCTTCAGTGCAGCCAAGTCATACGATGGCAAGGACATCCGATGGCAATAATATCTGGTTGCTTCCTTCTGATAAAAGAAATGACCCCTTTCTTGCTATCCATCATTACTGATGCATTATCAGATACAAATCCAATGACATTTGCCCATGATATGCCCAATTACAGCAGTTTATTGTTTTTCATATTGAAGATATTTTCCCCAGTTGATGTACTCGTATTCAAGCTTGATAATGAAAGCAATTCAGTCGTAATCTTTTCTTTTGAATGATCATAGAATCTTCTTACAAGAGGATAAAGCTGGCTGTTGCAGTCATTTCCTCCATCAGTACCAATGCTGAATACTCCATCTAGGAAATGGAAGGAAAAAAAAACAAATTAAAATTAGGCTGAAAGATACATACCCAAACTGTTACTATAAAATAAAAACAACCAGGTTCACAATTATTTGTAAATTGTTTCTGCTTAAGCTCTATCCACTATCACTGAATTTATCTCACAAGGCAATAATCTCTCTTAAATGAAGCAAAAAATAGTATGCATCAGGATCACCACAAAATCAGCATCTCATTTTCTTTACTAAAAATGTGCATTTTAATAAAAGGTAATATTTTTATACAAAGTATCATTGACCTCCTCGGACAGGAAAGTTGAGTTTATGCAAGTTTTTGGTTGAACAGTGTATTAAAACAATACAGCACAGAAAGAAATGTAGAGAAAAAATACTAATTTCGTGCAAGGGGGGAGAAAAATAACCCTGCAAACATTCTGGCAATCAAAAATAAACTTGTCACAATTCACAGTTAAAATAAGAACATAGAAGGTCTAAAACTACGCACCTTTCCGTCTTTTCACAATGTAGTTATGGTTGTCTGTTGCCAGCTCATTAATGATAGCCACTGTTTTCATTCTAGCACACGAGTAATCCTTGGCGATGTTGCTGTCTGGAAAAGTGTGTGAAATAAATTGCCAGCATCACTAGCAACTGAAAGAGGAAGGTTCCTTTCTATAAGAAATTTAGTAAAAAGAACTTCCGATCTAATTACGTCAAGGTTCTCTCTGGTATGTATAAACTTCAGTTCAGACTATGTTGTTGATGATGAAACAGCAAGCTATGTTTATTAGCTTTCTCATGCTGTTTTATGTCATGGGCGTCCATGCCCAATAGCGAAATCACAACTGCACAATTTGCAAAATGCAAAGTTTTCTCCTTTACGAGATGGTTTCACAAATTTAAAGATGACAGCATAGTTGTCCTTCCAATTCTGTTTTCTTTTCTTTGCTGTAGAAAATTTTGAATCTTCTGCTTTTCTTTTCGACATCATGAAGACGAGATACAGTGATAGCAGCAGATGCTCTGCGCAATCCAATATGGCAGCGGATGGCAGTTAAAATTTGGTATGGCAGCCTCGATTTCAAATGGACCAATCTTATTTTATACATACAACACATTTACTTTAAGAATGGAACCGGGTCCCAGTCAAAATGGAAATTTGCATGAAATTTTTTTGTTTTATTTTCTTTTTATAGAAAAAATGGATTTTTAACAACAAAAAAAACGTACACCCATATTCAGGTCCAAAATACGGGACAAATATGGTAAAAACAGGACAGTTGGCAGCTATGTACTAATTCTTGTCATCAGACCAGAACACTTGCGTCTCTATCGTCCACTGATCCTTTGTTAAATTTCAGACACATGCGTGGAAGGCAGCATCACTTCGCTACCACAAAAGTAAAAATAAAAACTTACTTGTTGGACTGTTCAATAGGCAGGGTGGAACAGTAACTACAATCGACCAAACGACGGCCAATTCCTTTTCAAAAATGTACCCTGATAAAATAGTTTGCTGAAATTTCAAAGAAAACAGATTACCATGGAAGCACCGAATGTTATGATAACATACTAAGCAAATGAAAAAAAATCAGTCTCAATCATGCAATACTATTACAGTGTGACCCCGCTATAACACGGTAGTTGGGAGCCATAAAACCCGACCGTGTTATAGACCGAACTGTGTTATAAGCAACCAGGTCAGTTAGCAGAAGAAAATGATGCATGTACCCGAAAAAATGTGCAGGGGGGGGGTAGGTAATAAATGCGGGCACAAAAATACATGCTTCATTGGCAGAGTTATCATCTTAAATCGATGCATATTAAATGAGAAATACACCTGTAGTGAAAACAGAGAAGGCATATATAATATTTTACCTTATTCACAGAACCACGCATTGGTACATATACGTGTATACTGTTTATATATACATGTCTAATGCATAGCAATGACTACAGTATCAACACCGTGTACTCACCATGCGAATCATGTCACATACATTGAATCCACAATACAAGTAATTCCATCGAAAATATGCACATACACAGATTTAAAATATTCAATAATTCTGTCACAGGTCATATAGGTCTAAAGAACAGCTTTGGAGAACCAAACAAAATAAAATCACCAGATGGTATATCTTGCTGCCAATAAGGAAAAAAAAGTAGCAATTTGCAACATTGGCGAAGCCCTGCGCGATTCCTGAATAAATTTTTAGACGTTATTTTTTGTACTTTTAAGAAAACACTATTTTTTCATGTTTGAGAAAAATGCATATGAAATTTCCATAGCCACGCCCCGATCGTCTTGTATTAATCATATGCGATCTCTTCCATAAAATGATAATAAACTTTGCTTTTCTCGTATTTTTAAGAAAGGAATTTTTTTTCGTGCACAAGAAAAATACATGTATATGAAATTTCGGGAGCCACACCATGACCATGTTATATCCGAATTCGTGTTATAATGGAGCATGCTATAGTGGGGTCACACTGTATTTGATGTTGCTGTCACAATAAGAAATGGGCATTTGTTTGGTTCTCCAAAGCTGTCCTTTCACGGTGACTTCAATAATGCATGCACCTTTCATCAAAGAAAGCCGACTACATTCTTCAATAAAGCCAAACAATTTTCCTTCAAAGGAAGACAGTACCAAACTTAAATAAAAGCAATGGAATCTGATGGATTTTTTCATCTTCCAACATGACAGGAACACGTTTACTGTGTCGTGAAAGTTTCCTTTTTTGCAGGGAAAAAGTTTATGCTTACAAATGCTACCAACGGCGGCTTAAAACGCAAACTAGCTTTTACCGACTTGGGACGTACTGAAAAGTAAATGTTAAATCATTAATGTATCTTTATTATTATTAGCTTACGCATTAAACTCCTGTATAGATTGCAAAACACGCTGTTAATATTAAATTTATTTACTTTCAAAACTGTCACCAAAATGAGCAATTTCCAGCTTCTTGTTAATCTGAGTTGCATCACTTGCAGTGAAGAAAGTACATATTAATTATAGACAATGCTGTTGGGCATTTCTGCCCACTTAATGTTTCCATGTCCAATACTGAAGCTAAACGTGTACCTAATTCCAGACCTGTTTACCCATACATTTTCTTGTCAGTATTTTAAGCAATATCTGTCAGTATTTTTTGAAGGCAGTCATTATTTTCATTCAGTGTTTCTAACATCGTAACACAACACACATCACCTGTGAAACAACACACAAATAGTAGACACTATCAATACACTATAATTACCATTATGTAGTATTGCACGACATACTGACTATACAATATTCTGTAAATAACTTCTAACTTGTAAAGACGCTGGTGTTCAGGCAATTCTGTGTTTCAAGGCAAAATCTGCTGAAATTGCACACCAGACTTAAAAATCCTGTTTATATTATAGTGATAAAAACCAAAAGAATACTTCCACACACCCAAATTCATTCCGTTATTTACCTCCATTACTTTCTCATGAAAATCTGTTTTCTCGGCTTCACACATATCCATAACATTTTAAATAAAGCCAATTCTCTACATTTTACATGGTTAAAGAAGACCTAATATAAAACATTATGACAGACATTGTTACCACCCATCCACTCAGAAAATAATAACTTCATCTAGACAGGTGAAGGAAATCTTATTTCATAAAATCTAGTATCATCTTTGTCAACATTTACTAGAATGGAAATAAGCTCCATATATTATTATGTACAAAGTTTGTCAACAATATCAAACTGATCCACTTGGAATTAATATTTTAATGAAGGCTTAGTCTATGGGTTTTTAATGGCGACATAATAAGCACTCTTTATCCTATTCAGCTGGTCATCTGTCCACTCTTTAGTAAAGTTCTTTGGTTTTGACTTCAGGACCAATAGAGCCTCAATGGTCTGATTGCCTAGTGAGGATCTTTGATTTGTAACATTTTAACTTGTCAGCTGTGCTCAATGACAAATTCATATTTACAATCAACTCACATAGAATCGCCTCAGCACGTGTTATTTGCTTTTGAAGTATGTGTTGATCACTAACTTCCTTTCCCTTCATCATTGACAAAATAATTCTATTTCCCTTCACTAAAGATTACAATTTTGTATGATTTTCCGATTCCAGGTGCTGTGAACAGTCATTCCTTCCACCATGAACAGGAAAAGTCTAAGTTGCAAACAGTGCAGAGCACAAAATTTCCGCCTTTAGACGATGGTTTAAGGCATGGCCGCAGAGTATTATAAACTGGTAGAAAATGCTGCTTTCTACGTTTAGACTTTCCATTTTCATCATTAGTTTCGTGCTGAAACTTTCTTGTCAGCAGCATTTTCTTTGTTTAAACAACCGGATGTTGAGAATGTTAAAATCAGTGATGTGGCACAGATTGCGGATGCGGACTGAAGAGACAATACAACGAAAGGAAACGGAATAAAAAAAACGGCTTAAAAATTAATTTAAAAAACTTACTAAATAAATGCAACCTCAAATCATATTTTCATATCGATGACCGTATGACCGTACGGATGGGCTTTATTCCGTACAAATACGGTAAAATGCAGATGGGTAAACAGGTCTCTAACTCGACCAATTGACGAAAATAAAATACTGCAATGCTTACCATCTGATATGGGGCAACTGTCACCAGAATATTCTGTTCAAAATAATATTAATTTTGGATACACGGGATACCACCCCCAGTGTTTTCATGATTCGCGATCTCAGCCTATTCTGCACACAGCTTTGAAAAGATGTAATGTTTATCCATCTGGCAATAGAAATGAAATACCTTACTTTGGACTGTTTCTGTCAGCATTTAAGTAGAGTAATTGGTCAGGTTTACGATAGTTTTACAAAATTCAATGTAACAATGCCAAGAAATGGCAAGAGATATTAAGCAAACTAAACCGATCTTGTTAAAAAATTAGTAAAGATCATCATTTTATAAAAAAAATAAGCTATTATGTGGAAGAGAACAACGAACAGGATGTAATGTTGACACATTGGGTTGCAGACGATTTTGTATGTGTGGGACAACTTCTTGCAAAATTGGAAACTTGGATTAAGATGCAGAATTGTTTTAAGGTATATATTTCCATCTTTAATATAATGTATTTATTTGTATGATTCTAAAAGATACATAGTAAATAGGATTTTCTAGGTTACAGGTTCAAGAAGGTCATGGAGTGGATCTGCATGTTGACATTTAGAAATCAAATTTTCATATGCATTTCGAGTCAAAATGTGGGATATTTTTGTACACTTTATGAATATCACTTTCCTTAATTAAAATACAATCGTTCTTTCTTGATAAAAATGGATTTTTGACCAAAAATAACATGTGATCCAATGTTTACACAAATGATGAATCACTGCGCAGAATTACCTGACACGTAGAATTGGTCAACGTGGGGGTAACTAATAATAAATTTCACAGATATGAATTATACATCACAACAAACATACATTATATATATATATATATATATATATATATATATATATATATATAAATGAAGTGCATTTTGGTGTTTTCATTGCATTCTGGAGTTTTAGTGCATTTCGGCATTTCTATGCACCCCTCACGAAAGGGACTTGCAAAATGCAAAAACAAAATTAATCAAGGTTATTACAAATACAGAAAACTGAGTCATTTCACTCATTAATTTACAATCTCTTACCTGACTGCTGCTGACAGGTCCCTAAATTCAAAGGGGAGTTTTTTAAGTAAGCAATCGACCTGCCCATTGTCCTTATTGTTCCTGGACAAGTCCATTTTCAGTGTCTAGTTTGAATATTTCTCCAAAGGAAAAAAAATGACAAAATTAAAAGGCCATTCCACCAAGCAGCTTATGATTTAAGTACATGGGTTCAAGGGGATGGAACTCCCAATGTTGTTGAATTTTATTAAATAACTGACCTATCGCCACTTGTCAATCATGCTAATCAATTAACCAACCAGCAAGCGTAAATCTGACGCACCTCCAGGCATTGTTTATGTCTGCCATTTTCCTCCAACAAGCTGCTTGTGGCAATAATGAATTGATTATGATAAATATTAAAATTTTTGGAAATGATTTGTTGATTTCTCGAATGATAAGGATGAAAAGAAGGAAGTGGGGCTCGTAATTCTGACTGTCGATATCCAGATCATCTTAATGGAGGAATTAGATTTATTCCTTTCCCGAAACATAGACAAAACTTTGATGGATAAAGACTTTCTTGTGGTCACATGTAAGATCAGATGAATATGGAAACAACTGATGGCAATTACAACATGTTTGTTTGCATAACAGTATGTAGAAACGCATGTCCCATTGATGGCTCAAAGGAAAAAAAGAATTGAAACTGAAAACTACATGTAAAAATAAACGTGTCTTGAATATGGGTGGAGACACCACCCCCAACCCCAACTTTCGGGCTTTGACATATATTATTCTTCTTGTATAGGAAGCGCTGAACCCTAGACTCCATTATTTTAAAGTTTGAAAATTTAAGCTCTAATGTAGGCTTGTCTCAAAAACAATGATTTATTGTCTCAATCTTTAAGACACTTGAGTGACTCTTTACTTTCTCATTGGACTGAAGGAGGGTGGGGATACAAAAATGTAATAATAACAAAATCCAAAAACAATGGTTTCAGATAAATATTATCCGATATATACAGCCTGAATTACAAGTTTATATCAACAGTCATCATTGTTCAAAATTCAATCTGAGGAACACAGTAGAACTTTAAAATTATTAAATCCAATGGTATACTTCTAAACAGTCATTATTTACGATTTTTTAAAATTAATTTTTAATTCATTTACTTCCAAGGCAGCATGAACATAAGCTAGATAAAATTAATAAGGATAAGATTATATACTAAGCATCTTTTGGAGTGAATTTCCTTGTACATGAATAAGTTCTCGAGCAGCTTTAAGATTGATTTTTATTATTTACCGAAATAAACACTTAGGTTATTACTATACGAACTTGAACTACAAATATAAATGTTGCCTAAAGAAGTATAATTTATGCAACTTTGAAATGATACATTTTTAAGAATAATACAAATCATTTTCAATAAGCATATCAGTAAAGCTGAAACATTTCTTTGCCAAATACTGCACATTTGTTGGAGGTTAGCAGAGAGACATGTCACGTGATTTGGTAGGCGGAGCGATCTATGATCTCACGTAAGGTCAACTGACCTATCGCCACTTGTCAATCATGCTGGATCAATTAACCAATCAGCGAGCGTAAATTAGACACATCTCCTGGCATTGTTTAAGTCCGCCATTTTCCTCCGACAAGCTGCTTGTAGCAACAATGAATTGATTATGACAAGTATTTACAAATTTTGCAATGATTTCTTGATTTCTCGATCGATAACGGTGAAAAGAAAGTCATGTAATTCTGACAGTCAATATCCAGATCGTCTAAATGGAGGAATTAGATGTATTCCTTTCCCGAAACATAGGCGAAACTTCGATGGATAACGACTTGTCGCGTGTATGATCAGCTGAATAAAGACACAATTGATGGCAATTACAACATGTTTGTTTGCATAAAAGTATGTCCCGTTGATTTGAAAAATATATATGTAAAAATTAACGTTTCAAGAATATAGGTGGAGAACCCCCTAACTTTCGGGCTTTGATATATATTATTTATTCTTGTATAAGAAGCACTCAACCCAAGACTGCATTATTTTAAAGTTTGAAAATTTACACTTTAATTTGTCCAAATTAATGATTTATTGTCTCAATCTTTCAGACACTAGAGTGACGCTTTACTTTCTCATTGGGTTGAAGGAGGGATGGGGATACAAAAATGTAATTAGTAATAAAGAAATACAAAATAAAGGTTTCAAATAATTATCATCCGATATATTAAGCATGCATTTACATGTTTACATCAACAGACATCATTGATCAAAATTCCATCTGACAAACATAGCAGACCTTAAAATTATTATGTACAACAGTAAACTTCTTAAACAGTAATTATTTACGATTTTGTTATTAATTTTTAATTCATATACTTCCAAGGCAGCATAAAGATAAGTCAGATAAAATTAACAAGGATAACACTATATGCTAAATACATCAGTATCTTTTGGAGCAAGTTTCCTTTCATATGAATAAGTTCTTAAACAGCTTTACAATTGATTGTTATTATTTACTGAAATAAAACACTTAGGTTATTAATGTACGTACTTGAACTACATATATAAATATTGTCTATTGCAGTATAATTAATGCAACATTGTAATTTTTAAGAATAATACAAATCACATTAAATAAACATATCACTTAAACTGAAACATATTTCTTTGCCAAATACTGCATGTTTGTTGGAGGTTAAGTCACGTGATTTGGTAGGCGGAGCGATATATCGTCTGGCGTAA